>CM073124.1:36409838-36702338 GCA_037039145.1 Fundulus diaphanus
TCCATTTATTGCACTAGCATTGCATCTACAATAAATGAAAAATGTGTTTTAAACGTTTTAGATATTTATGTCAGGGATGCCAATATATGCAGATTTGGAAGGAATTTGGATCCAGAGCTTTTGGAAGTAATTAACAAAATCCAGTGAAGAGTGGGAGCAAAATCCATTTTCCTGAAAGATCTTCTGCCTGTCATGTATAATCCCCCCATGTTTTACAAATGAACTGAATGTGACAGATTTACATGTTTTTTTTTTTATAGAAGACATGACATTCTGTTCATCCATGCGTTCCGATTCAAGACTTTACATTTTTTGTACTCATCAGCCGGTTCTCATAGAATTTTAAATGAATATACAGTAAAAATATGCACACTGAAATGCGAGCGGTGCCCATCCAACGGAGAAAACTCTTAATCTGCACTTCTGCGCAGTCAGAGCTTTTCAGTTCACTGTTCTGGTTTTGGTTTGATCTTTTTGCGACTTCAGTGTTTTGGTTTGTCCCACAGCTCTCAACGACTGTTTTCTGAAGCCACAGTGTGTAACTGCTGTCAGCAAAAGCAGAGCCGAAGGGAGCAAACATTCAAAATGCTTTTGCAAGGTTACGGGGCAAACACAAGGACGGCTCATGCAAGGTATCCAATCAAGTTAAAATAATAAAAACAAAACCCCTGACCTACCAGGATTCCTTAAGCTTTAGATACACACAGATATTCCTTATATTCTTCATCACTGAAAACTTGACAGTAGTATCAAAATGACATGAGATGACCGTTGACCACATTCATGCTGGAAAAGAAAAGCTTCTGGTGTATATGTGTAAGTAAAAAAAAAAAAAACATGGTGCTAGAGCTCATGCAGTCAGTTGCATTGCTTTTGGATGAGGTGATGAGGGGGACAAGCAGATCAGAAATTCTCAGGTGCAGCTGCAGGAACAAAGAAATGTAATTTCAGTTTCAGTGCTACATTGCGGCAGATAATTTATGAAGTGAGAGAGGGAAAGCTTGGCTAGCACTCACACAGGGTAGCGGGTCCAAAAAATGAGACGTCTGCTTGTTTGCATGGGATTGTGTGTGTGTTTGTGTGTGTTAGTGGTTAGATAGCTGATGCATGGCGTGACTGCAGCCTCACACTCTTCCTTTCACATCAGACATGGTAAACACATTCACTGTAAATATCTACCAAATGTACGGCTGCCTCTCACTTTAGCAAGCTGCCCTGAAGAGTTTTGTCTTTGTTGTTCGTTCATACATTTTCCTCCCAAATCGCTTTCACCAACTCCCTCACACAAACATACATGCAAAGCGGCTCTCCCTCACTCCGTCCTCCCTACAAACCGTTTAAATGTAAATCCCATCTTGTTTCCTTTCATGTCCTTCCATCTTCTCACGTTTTATCGCTTCGCTCAGAAAACGAGCTGCATGTGGACGCTGCTGGCACAGAGATGCATCGCTGCAGACTCTGCTGCTGAGGCAAACATGAACTCTGTCTGCAGCACTCTCCACTTTTGGACTATTTAAAAGTCGCTCACTTTGTTCTTCTACAGTCACACTCCCGGAGATACACAGCGGCTAAATTTATTCTAAGTGTTGGGTGACTGGTGTTGGCACAGAAACACACTAGTGGGAAATATCAGGCAAATGAAAATGTCCTTTTAGTCACTCTGACTTCCTAAGCAACTGGAACAAGTTTTGGAGAAACGGTAGTGACACACACGTGCTGACATGACTTTGACATGCTGTGCCTTGATAAAGCTCTTTATACCCTCCTTTTCACATTTTGTCCCACATTTTGACAACAAACATCAATGTACTTTATTGGGATTTCTGCCAGTTTGTGCGCCGCAACTTTCCAGATTTCTCCTTACTGGAACTTTTATTGTGAAAGCTGCGCACTCTTCTGTGCACGAGGCCCCTGATCACGGCACCTCCTTCCATATATTCGCCGTACCATGAACCCCTACTTGGCTTATGGCAAACTTTAAACATGAGGCATTTTTTTTCAGATAGCTATAGTAAAAAATAAATCAAACACACAAAAAAAAAAGTCATGTACAGTCACGTACTACTTTTTGTCGGTCTATCACACAAAATTTCAATAAAATAGACTGAGGTTTGTGGTTGTGCCGTGACAAAAAGCTTTAGACAGTATGAATACTTTTGAAAAGCAATGCATACCTACCTCTTCTTTAAGTGCAGCATTCTTCTCAGTCATCAAGGTTAGCTCAGCTTTAGCTTGCCTCAGTTCTTGCGCCTCCTGTCGGTGTACCTCCTTCTCTCTCCTCTCCCTCGCTGCCTCTTGTGTCCTCCTCTCATCCTCTCTGCATTTCTTCTCCTGCAGAAGCTCCTCTCTCAGACACTGCAACTCAAGCCTTCTCTCCTCCAGCTAAAAAAAAGGGGGATGATTTCAGATTGTACATGTAGACACTTAATCCCCATCTTCACCGCATTTCAGAAGAATTATTCTTCTGGTTGCTCTATTTTTTTTTTTTTGCAGATTCAAACATTATTTGAAGATCACAGTAAAAGCGAAATCACATTGGGTTCATCTGTTTTAGAGGGCATCGGTGTTTTCTGTGACCACGATTAGTCTTTGCACGGGTAGTGAGCAGGAGGGAATCTGCAGTGAAAAACACTGCAGGAACAGAAGGAGGAATTAAGCATTTCTCTACAAACTCGAAATATATTGTCTGACAAATGAGTGGTCGCATTCCTGCTAAAACTTCGGTGTGCTTCCTTGTTACTCATACATTCATGCCGTGGGTGGATATATATTTCACAATGTAGGAGGGCTGTTTGCGTGTCTCTTTCTGCAGTCTCACCTCCCCTGTCTGGATTTAAAATCTCTTGCAAACCACACAGAATAATCATGCTGTCTGCATGCAAGTGTGTGTGCTGCGAGAACGCCGAGAGTCATGCAAGGTAAATACCCCCACAGGGACAGCACAGACAAATGATGAGGGAAGCTGTTGGAGGGAAGTTAGAGCAGCTGCTTCTCAGTTCAAACACGTCCTTAATGAAGAGTAAACTGAACTGTTTGGACCTTATTGATTTAAAGTAGGCGGCATCACAAAAAGAGCTTCAAGCTGTGCTAAACTTTATAAAATTTTAAAGCTGCCGTCAGATGGGACATCTGCTTAGGTGATACCCAGCTCAATTAAAATGTCACTTAATTAAAGCAGCCCATGGTGACGTTTAGCCACTGTGGGTGCTAGACTTGTATCTTCCAGGTTTAGTGCCCCTGAAGGCTGTGCTTTGAAATCTGATACCAGACCGCTTTGGACCAGCAGATTGAGAAGTCACGGAGTTGTCAAGCTTTGTAGAACCGGATCAGAGCGCAGACAAGAGCTTGGGAGTCGCATGTTGGTTGGTGGTGTTTATTCAAAAATAACACAAGGCTTACAGAGAGTCAGGGAAAACCAGGAATCAGCGGCATAGATGAGACCAGAACGGAGTTGATTCATGAATGAAGAATGACAGCCTGAGAGTGTGGACTAAATATAAAAGGGACGAGACGGAGGGAAACAATAGGGTAGTAATTAGGCACAGGTGAACCGAGGGATACAATCAGGCTGAAGGAAAGGAGGGGTAATGAACCGGCAGGTGCAGGGAATTTACAGAACTACAGGAAACAGATAATGGACCAGACATGGGGAAGAATCCTACTAAACTAAGAAAGAATAGAACTACAGAAATAACAAGACAGAACAGAAACTGGATACAAGAATCTAATAAACCCCAAACAGATAGCTAAACAGGTAACACAGATGGGGATCTAGAAATAGATCTAATAACAGAAGAAACCTAACGGGAGCTCAATCTAACAATCAAGAATGTCTAAAACCTAATGTTGACAGGATGTGAATAAAGGAAGATAAACATAAAATAAGGGGCTAACAGAACAACTAAACTTCTATTAAAACTAACTACTGACAGAAAGCTAAAGAGGTGTCAGTGATCTAGTGGTGAACAATAAACAGACTGCAGCATCCCCAGGGGGCTAACCTAAGTAATCACACCCCTGGGGATCCTAACAGGAGTTACTTGAAAAGACAAGGCCACATTCACCCCTCTAGATTAAATCCTACATCAGACAACCAAAAATATGCCTGATCAGGGGAGTGTCATATCTGCTTTGTTTTGTTTCCGTATCTTACAATGCTTCATGTGACCTAGAGCGCCTCTCTAAGTCGCATGACCCATTCAGTGACGGAGCCGACCCTCTCACTTTGCATAGGCAAGTTTTTGAGAGGGGCAACCTGCACTGAGCATCCCAAGTCCTGTATATTGCCCAGAAAAAACATTTAACACTGCTCAAATTAAGCTAATACTTGGGTCAAAACTTACATGGTGCTGCTTTAAGAAAGAAGGCAAAATGTCCCAAATGGCGTTCTGCATGTTGGATCTTTTTAGTAATTTAAATATGAACTCAGTTGTGCACCTTCAAGTGAAGCTGTGAATTTTCTTGTTGACACTGAGTAATCAGCGCCTGGCTCTTCTCCCTCTCTGTCTTCAGCTCTAGATCAGCCTCCCTTCGAAGCTCCTGCAACTGCTCCTGTAGGTGCAGAGCACTCTGAGACCTTTGTTCTTCCAGAGCAGAAGCCAGCTGCAAAAAAACAAAAACACAGTGCAGTGGGAGTCCATTTTATGTGTTAAATTTAATTTCCTAAACTACAATAACAAGACAGAAGCTTTAAGTTAATGTTATAGATTGACCAAAAGTAAACAGCCATACATTCTGCTACTCAGCAATGCATATAAAGGACCAGGCAAAGACCATAAATATCATACTTGTCAAGAGGGAAGTATAAATTTCCAATTTGAAATTTCTTATCATTATCATATAGTTATGTGAATTTTGGGCCTTAACTATGAATTTAAACTGTTCTTTTTTCAGGACAGGGCAATTACACAGCATTAACTTCAATGAGTTTTAAAATCATGAATTTGGTGCAGTAGTTTGAATTTATTGGGAATTTCCTCTGATCCACAAAGAGTCAAAAAACATACAGGTGCAAACATATGAATTAATGTTTGGATAAATATCCCTTACCAAGTTGCATCTCGGCCACATGTTTTTCTAACCATTGACAAGGGTCTGGGATGATTCTGGCAGGGTATTTGACAACTCATCCAAAATGGTAGGATTTTTTTTGCAAAGGATAAATACACAGCAAAACAGCATCACTTTTCGGAGGAACGTGTCTAATGAAGAAGTAAATAACTCACAGCTTTATAATGCTGTTAGCAAGAAAATGTTTTGATCCGCTGGACGTGCTCTCTGCAATTTTGCTCCTACGCAACACTGGCAGTGTAACAAGTCCCCAGCATGATACTACCTCCACCATGCTTGATAATGTCAACGTGGACAGTGAACCTGGTGTTTTAGGATCTTATGACTGGTTTGAGAAGTGTAAGAAAATTGTGTATCCTGGAATGTTCCTTAAATGTTCTAATTAATTTCAGATTGTTGAAAATTGGACAAAGCCGGTTATCGTTGCAAAACACTGGTATTAAAATGTAAAAAGCAGGCTAACATTCAGCTTCTGGACTGGCCCAGATCACAACCATTAAAAAAGAAGATCATGGACTAGCTTAAAAGCTTTATGTAAAGCTCCAATCACAGGTTGATTGGAGCTTTACATAAATCTGAAGAAAAACTTTGAAAATGCTGACCCTTTAAAATACATTAGTGTTAACCTAAAAAAAAACAGAAGACAATCAACTCATAGTCTGCCAAATAATGACTAAAATGTTACTGTTTACTCTCTAACAATGCAAGTCCTCAGAATGTGAGGTCTTGTCATTGAACTCTTCCAAAGGAAAATGGTTTGCCTCATAAAACAACACGTTTAGTCTCCAGACAGCAAAGCCCTGTGTTGTATATTTTTACTCAGGCTCAGCCAAGGCCACCTTTTTTTTTTAACCCCCACCAGCATGGGAGGTCAGAGAAACTCGGTGTTACTGCCACAGGCCAACACCATTGTGATTGTGTTAATCTGTGTGCGTGATTGTGTGCACTTGTGAATGCAAGTGTGAAGAAAAAAAATTGTGGATGTGGGTGTCGGAGGAAAAAAACAACAAAGTGGCGTGTGACAATGAGTATATGTGCCCCAGTGCGTGCATGCGTGTTATGGTTTGGGTTTGAGAAACTGTATGAGAGAGTAAGATTGCGTGCGTTGGATGAAATAAGAAAGCACCACTTCCTCTTCGCTGGTTGAAATGTACGTGTGAGGAGCATGGATGGTTTGTGTGCGTAAGCTCTGTGCGTGTATGTACACAGCTGCAGGTTGTATTTGAAAAGAGCAGCAGAGTGGCCACTTCCTTTCCATGGGTTATAAACCCATATCAAGTCAGGAAGCCCATGATGAGAAATAACCTGCTTGGATGTCTATCAGTGTGGGAGATGTTGAGTGTTTTCTGTGTCAGCGTCGAGCTTCACACGTATATGTGTGTTGGTGTATTGGTCTGTGACATTTTAACATCTAGATGGGAAAGTTGTTGGCAAACCAAAGAAGTCTGGTTTGATCTAAATGTAGGAAATGTGCGACACGGCAGAATGAGTTAAACCGGTTCACACTGACTCAGACGCTTCATGTACATCGTTTAGTGTGCATTTACACACCAAACTCCATGGCTTCCCATCTATTTTTTTCTCCAGCCAGCTAAGTGACAATTTCTCCACACATCTGACAACTGAAACCAGATATTTACCCATTATACCCTGTATAAAACGACACATTAACCATTTCTTTCTCTGATGTTAAATCAGAATATTTTTTTAGCTTTATGTAACCCAGGGTAAAATCTATATGTAGCCTATATCTACATTTCTTTCCCCTAGACCTGTGTTTTCTAAATTCCCACTTTCTGTTGTCCTTGAACGCTACTTAAGTTACGTGCTTACATGGATCACGTGTTAGTTGACTTTCACATAAGTCAAGTGACCACGCTTACCCAATGATATGCTGTGGAACGAGTGGACAAGCTGCGTTCACTTTGTCTCAAGCAGATGAATGGGGGAAGCCAACAGGTAGCTGTCACCAGACTGACAACCAGCGGACACAAAGGTGTTTACAGCCATGGAATGTGAGATTATTATGGAATTGGCCGGGTGAACTTGGACGTTCAATTGGCTGAATTGGATTTCCTGACAAACAGTCCAGAGGTTTGTGGATGGTGAGCTGAGCAACTGCCTGGCTAGGAGCACAGAACCCCAGCATAAAACTGAACTGTCCTGTGGTCTGGGAGGAGGCTAATGCAGCCTAAACCCCATTTCACCAAACCAGCATAAAACGGCTTTTGTTTTTTTTTCTTCCCCTTGGACTCATATGATATCTATGAAGCATGGTCGCTGTGTCAAGTCACTTCTCACCTGGCACAATTTGATGGATATCTGTTTTGGACGGGGATCTGCATCATTTCAATTTCCCTTATAAGAACTTCTAAGTGCACTTAATAACTGTTACAGCAACTTGTATCTAATTTATTTGGTATTTGGTACTTTTTTGTGCTTATTTATTTAATATATTTTTTGTCACTATTTTCTTTGTTGTTATACATGGTACCATTTGAAGAATAGGTCAGTCTCTGTATCATTAATTACTCCTCCAGCTCCAGTGGAAAAACTTAGTTTTCTGTGTTTTAACCGGGTACTCACTGTTCTTTAGTATGATAGCATAAAAAAGAGCCTTATAGAACATTACATTTAGGCCAGTTAAATTTGTTTCTATTTACTAAATGCTGGAATAATGAGACAATTTTTTAAATTACTTTCTTCAAATTAAGACGTTTACCCAATAACATTGTTATAATTATGAGATTACGGATGCTGAAGCTGCAGAAAGCAGGTAACAACAGATAAACCACGGGCACTGGAGACTCAGAGGCGGACATACTTAGATTGGACAAAATGACTGATTAAGGGTAAATGGGTCCACAATGTAGTTTGATATTCTCCACCAATGTCATGGACACTGATGTCATATGCTACACCCCCTTTCAGGGATGTACACACTTGGTTCTATATATTGCTTACATAACAGATGTTGGGGATTCTCCATATTCTGTTCTTACCCGTCTCGGATGGTTTTATGTATGAGAATCCAATACTGAAGCTGTAAACATCCCTCTGCCTTGTTAGATTAAATATGTTAATAGTTCCTGTTTCAAGAGTCTTTTTATTACTACCTAAGTCTGTAACAGAGAAGACCATTTTTTTCATTAAAGAACCTGAGAGAACTGCAACAGGGTGCGGTTAATTCTAACAATCTAACAATTTGAAAACATAATGATGATGGAATGGTCTTGTGAACTTCTGATCGGTTGTTTAACAATACACTAATTGTATTTCTTTTTTTTTCTTCTTTATTCTCTTCTTTTTTGTCTAGACTCCAGAGATTGCTAATACTTGTAAAACATGGGATTGTCCAAGCGGCTCCTCCAGCAGCTTCACAGCCTCTCTAACAGATCTGGATTTTGTGCAGAGGAGCTGCACCGCTCCAGACCAGACCGGCATCCAAATCTACTACAGCCCCCCTGCCGTGAGGCGCATTGAGCACCGGCAAAGATACCAGGAGCCAATAGATTCTGATCACCCCGGCATTGGGAGCACCTCACTGAAACCGAGTGGAACGGATGGCGAGCATCACTGAATGCCCATGAAGCTCAGCAGCAACAACCAGCCTCATCTTTGACGTTCTCTTATGAGCAGTGGCTCAGCTCGCTGTCCAATCAGCACCGGGAGCTGTTGAACAGCAGAAGCGGCAGCATTTCCACTTCTATACCGAGTGTCTTTAGCAGCAGTGCCAGCAGTGGGCCGGCTAACAGGGCAGTTGACGGGATGATGTCCCTTTCTCCCTTCCATGATCTGGAGATCGGATACATTTCCGTCAACTTAAGTGATGACATAAAGGAAATGACTAACTGTCCGCCAAGCTATTCGCTCTTCTTCTCTGGAGAGGAAGTCCAGCAAGGAGCCTGGCGGTCAGGTATCACTTCACATTCTGAATATTTTCAATATATATTTGTTTACTTATTTCAGTAAATGTTTCTTTAACATAATCAGAAAGTTCTCAGTATTCCTATTGCAAACTCAATTCTACAAAAAAAAGATAACTTAGACGAATGTTAAACGATTTAGACCATGCCCCTTCCTTTCTCCAGCCTGTTGGTGTCTGCAGCAAGTCTACCAAGACTGTAGCTCAGAGCGTCAGCGTCGGGCTGCAGACAGAGAGCCTTCCCAGCAGCAGGGAGGCAGGGCTGCCCTCCAAAGCCTGATCCCCTCGTCTGTCACCAACAACCACCTCCTCACTGTTGTCCGCCCGAACTTGGCAGATCTCGACATCTCTGGACAAAGTGCACAGCCACATTGGGAGGCCATGCTGTTCGCCCAAGTATGACTCACCTAAACTACAACGAAGAGGGTCTTCTGGTAAAACTTCTTACAGCTCCCTCCAAACCCAGTTTGACGTTGTTTTTAGAACGACTAGAAGAAGGAATGAGCAGCCTTCTGTTTTCAGGTTCCACCTCCAGACTGGACAGGGCGTCCTCCAGCAGGGACCGCAGCGTGTGGAGCCTACCTCAAAGGCCCCTCGGTGGGACTGGCGGCTCTGTTTGGGACAGCTCCGTCCTGAGCGGCCTCATCGATGGCCTCTCCAGCCTCTTTAGCGTGGCAGAGCACTCCGGAAGCACAGAGTCACTTTGGAGGAGTGAAATAGGTGAGAGGCGGCTGTCGGACTGACGGAGCTGATAAGGAAATGTTAAGAAATTGAGCGTTCTCTTTTTGTAATTTATTTTTTTAAATCTATCATTTTCAAAAATAGAAAAATATTTGGTGCAAAAAATAAATAAAAAGTTCTTTTAGGCTTGTGATTAGCAGTACATCCTGTTGGTAATAACCCAAACCTGTGATCCCTGCCCTGCTTTAGGACCAAGTCACACCGCCAGCCCGGCCCGGCAGCCTCCTGCTGCGGGGAAACCCTCCGGTGCTTCGGCTGGCGACTCAGACTCCAGCTCTCAGCGGTATGGAGGGGTGGTGCAGGAGTTCATCAGGAATGTCTGCAGCAGCCGCAGCCCCAGTGGAGTCCCCCTGTCTGCGGAGAGAGCGCAAAGAGACTCCCTCGGGGTCCTTGGAGGTGTGGGCGCCATTAATTATATTTTAAGGCATTAATTCAAAAGCACTGCTTGCGTAATAATGATAATGATCTTTATTTGTCATTGTAGAATACACTCCAAAGAAATTTGTTCTCGGCATTTCAGAGAACATCACTTAGGGAGAAGTGGGCTGCCACTGGGTGGTGTCAAGGGAGCATTCTGGGACTCTTGCTCAGAGAGTCCCAGAACTCATCTGCTTCATCAATAGCGTACCGCGAGCGAGCTATTTTTAGAAACGTAACGTCACGATGACGTCACATCACGTGGTACGCGGTAGGACAAGCTTGCATAGTCCGCCGCCGTTTCGCTGTAAAAGAGACGTGCGTTAGCCTTGGTTTTACTCGTTTAAACGACTACTTTTTCCAAAATCTAAGACCATGGTTATTAAACATTGTTGCTATGGAACGTGCAACAGCGACTCGAGGTACGCTGATCGGCCGCATATGAAGGATGTTTTCTTCATTACTTTCCCGAAATTCAAGAGTGCCAAGGAGAAAAGTGTGCGCTGGGTACACTGGTGCGGTCGGCCTACACATGTAGCAAGCATTTTGTCGGAGGAAAGGGTCCAACCGAAGAACATCCTGACCCAATTCCAGCGACATCAAGTAGTGAACAGGTAAGAGTATTTTGGTGGCCGACATGTTAATAATGAAGCGCCTGCTACCATGATAGCATATAGGCTATCATGGTAAAAAAAACAAAGCTTACCGTTCGATCGACTCGGCCCGTTTTCCGGTCTTTTTAAGCCCTCGACACTCAAGCCATCGTTTGAGCTGAAGGTTGGTGTGTTCTTCGACTGTGCGACCAGTAAACCGTGCGCCTGGGACATCGTCTTGGGAAAGTTTAATGGCTGCAAAGTCGGTCATATCGCTGGTTCTGTTGCTGGTTGCTACGTGCGTTCTCTATCGGTTTGTCCTACCTAAGCGGCAAAAGGGGCGTTGCTCTTGAGACGGTGACGTCACGTGCGCGGTACGCTATTCCATGCAAGAGCCACCTATGGCCTTCTGGTTATGGTCGTGGATACTCTACTGTCAATAAGCAGTGAGGTCGTGCGCACCCCAGCTATAATGCACTGTAGACAAACACATCTGCATTCATTACAGCATTTACATTACAGCAGACATACACACAAACATCACGGGGGGGGGGGGGGGGGGGTCAGGGGGTGCAGTGTGGACTTTCCGAAGTGGTGGGCCTCGTCTGGTGGCCTGTGGCTCTCAGGGGTGTGCTGAGCTGGCTGGGAACTGCAGGGGTTGCACTAGGCTCTGCTGGGTGCTCCTCCCTCTCGTGTACTGGCTTGCCTTGGTGAAATACAATGTGTCCCTACAAGCTTGGCCCTTGGGGGGTTCCGCTATGTGGTGTTGGATGGATCGCTTTGCTGGGGTTCAGGGTGGACCCTGGGTTGCCGGGGGATCAGTTCCTGGGCTTGGCCTGTATGGCTAGGTGTTTCAGTGAGGCTGGGTCGGAGGGATTTTGTACCCTGCCTCTCACTCTGCCTCTTCCTTGGGGCTGCCACTTCTGTGCCTCGCTGGCGACCTACCTCTGTGCGGGATGTATGGCTGTCTTGGGATAATGCTTTGTGCCTGGCAGCGTGGGGCTGCTGCAGCCGTCTGGGCCCAGATCTACCTGCCATCGTTGTTCTTGGGTGCTGTAGAGGGAAAGGTTTCTACCATTTTGCCTGTGCAAATTCTCAGTTATCCGGGTCATCTCAACAGCAAACAGGCTTAAATCAGATGAAACCGGACTTTCGCTCAGTTCTATTTGAAAACGTTTCGACATCTATCCAGGAGTCTTACAAACTCACATCAACACAAATACATTTATTGCTATGCTCAGGCATCCACACATACGCGCACACAAACACCTTGAGGACAACAAAGTCCACACTTTGGAGCAGTCATCATGGAGCCTGTGTTAGATTTGCAGGCAGAGCTGAAAAGGTGTGTGTGTGAGCAAAGTGGCCTACAAACCTGCCTCAGTTACACCAGTTCTGTCTGGAGAAATGGACCAAATATTCCAGCAAACTATTGAGAAGCTTGAGGATGAATTAAATATAATCTCCAAAAATTCCAGTCTCTCATTATTCTGGCATTTAGCAAATGAAAATAATTGTAGAAATTTTAGAAATTGACCTAAAACAGGACAAGTTTGGACCTAGGTCAGACAGTGAGACGCAAGGGCACAGTATGGGTCTTTTTGCCAGATGTATGTAAATATCTGGTTTCAACTGTATATGTTATGAATCTATTCATTGTGTCTAAAAGGACTGCCCACTTCTTATAAAATCTGCCTTCAAGTGCACAAATTCTCTGTATTCACGCGGCATGGGCCAGTTACCAGTAACAAGGTACAGGTAAACCTCAATAAATGACCCCTGAAATGTTTTTTTTCAGAAATTAATTAGAAAAAATAGAACCTACTATCCCTAACCTTGGGGTAAAAATGCACTGTGATTTTACTCTTGACATCAGTTTAATGGTGAAATCCAGTTTTATCACTGTCAGTACACATTAGACAGTCCTCTTTTCTGTATATTTTTAAATCTGCTCAGAAAACATTTTCATTGGCTTTTGACCCAGCTTATTTTATTTTTTGAGATGCTTGATAACATATCTTATGTTTTTTGGTGTAGTTGTATTTTAATGCTAATAAATGATACCTGTTCAGAACTTTGGTCAGTTGTGCTGTTTTTGAAGTGCTTACAAATAAAGTCGGCTTGGCTTGATTACACACAGAGTGATATATTTTAATTGTTTATTTTTTAATTTTGATCATTTTTATCAATTGATAATCAATATCCTAAATTTTGTTCCTCGTAAAATGTGAATATTACCATAAACTATTTAAAGCAAATAGTTTTAAATACAATCATGTTAGCTCACTGAAAAGTATTTTCTGTACTGTACATGAAACCACAGTACATGCACTGAATACTGATTTCTTTTGCATGAATTAGTGCCTCAACGCAGAGTAAAAAGGACGTGATCAGCCTTTGGCTCTGCTGAGGAGCCAAAGGCTGATCACGTAGGGTTTAGAGCAGGTCAGTTTGCTGGCAACTACAAGAACATTGACACTATGCCCATCTAAAAAGGTATTGCTATTTTTGGCAGAGTAGGCAGGTGCTAAATCCTGCTTGAAAATGAAATCAGCATCTCCATAAAACTTGACAGCAGATGGAAGCTGGAAGTGCTCTAAAATCCCCTGGTAAGCTGTTCTGAATTTGGACTTCATAAAACACAGCGGACCAACACCAGGAGATGACAGCCCTACCAAAATCATCACTGACTGTGGAAACTTCTCTCTGAAATGCAAGCTACTTGGACTCTGTGCCACTCCAGACTCTGGGAACTTAATGCCTTTCGAATCTCCCCTTTATTGGATTGCTGTGGAAATACTCTTCAGTCTATCCCTGACTGTTTAGGTTTATTTTAAAAAAATCATTTTTCATGGACCTACGTATTCTAGTTTTCTTAGAAACTGAAAATTAGATTTTTAATTAGCTGACAGCCATAATTATAAAGACAAACAGAACATCTGAAACATATGTGTTTGTGTGTAATGATTTTACTACATCATAGTTGAGTTTCACTTCTGGAATTAAATTACTGAAATGAAGGCACTTGTCAACATTTTTCTTAAGTATTTAGTAGTTTGCTTGTTGGGTGTATTAACCCACACAATTCATTACACCGTCCCCCAGCATACCACGAAAATTGGTCAAACGGTCAAACGGTGTGGCACATCACACCCGCCCCCATCTGCGACCTGGATGGGGGCGGGTGTGATGTGCCATTTTTAGATTTAAAGAGACGCCACCAAAATGAGTTGATCTCAGACGCACCTCAGAACAGGGGTAAAAGATGGGCTGTGGGGCAATAATAATAAGGAATTCAGACTAAAGCATTGCAGTTTCACTTTATATAGGCCACAGCTGAATGAGTTGAAAGCGCAAAGTAAGGATTTAAAAGCATGATATGTCCCCTTGAAGGTTTCTCAAGCTATTTGAAGAATTGAGCAAAGCTTGTTATAAACTCCATGAGTTTTTTTCTCGTAGTCGAGGTGGGAAGAACACGAAAAAAGTTTGGTTTGGCTCTGTATATTCATACTGCACGAGACGTTCAGCTGCAGAAGTCAGTCCTACGTCACTGAAGATTGATCGGGTGGGCGGGGGAGGGGAGCACAGAGAGCCAAGCACAGAGCTGGTGGAGAGTCGAAAATTGAGGAGCAGACAATAGACAATAGCTCACGGTGTTCTCTGGTGTTATCTGGAAAGACTGCAAATGCCGGGGATGTGCGGTGCTACGGGGGCGGAACTGCCAAGCTAGGATAATTTATAGCGTAAATGCTGCAAGTGAGTGGAAGTAGCCTATTCGACCGCTTTAACCACCAGAGTTGAACTGCGATACTGCAGTACCACAGAATACCACAGTGTTAGAAATTTACGTTTCTCCAACTTAAACACGGCCATTTAAATCCGGTCCAATCACAGTACAGTAGTCGGACAGCATGTGAGAAAAAAGTTCTTCCCTGACGTGTCGAGAACAAGCAGGGAGCTGGGAGAACAAAATGACGGCATTCGCTGCGGGAGCGAGACATATTGTCTCGGTTCTCTTGGAGTATGTAGCTGCCTTAAAGCGCTGCCCCTCCCCCCTCGTTTGCTGTGCGTTGCCTTTTATCTAGCTGAAAGAAAGCAACTATACTTCCTCATCACTATAAGAAAGCCAAATTCACGTTGGAAATATCTCCATTCACCTTTCTCCCCAGCTATCTTTGTCAAGGTCTTTATTTTTTTTTTCTTCAAAGTTTGGTTGCTTATTCACTCATTTTCTGTCGTATGTAAGTAAGCAAAGCAAGATATTGCACAGTATACGATTAATATTAAGGAAACTGGACAAGTGGGAGACAAAATAAGTGTCTGGCTTAAAACTATCTTAAGTAGTTACAGCAGCATCTGAAAATAATGTTTTTAGGAAGTAGAAAAAAAAAGTGCCATCCTTTAATTGAACATCTATGGTAGTAGCAAAAGTTTAAACAAAAAAGCTCTTGAGAAATCCACTTGTTGGTGCATTTTTTAAGGGGTCAAATAGTGCTGCTCTTGCTGTTTTACACAGATTTGATGAAAGCAATGACAGCAAACTCTCTTAGCGACAGGCTACTAGTAACAGTGGTTTAAAACAGTTTTCTGTTACATGTAGACCAAACAGTGGTTTATCCCATAAGAGTAGAACTTTTCTTTGCCAGGATGATTCATAACTAGGAGATAAGTGTCTTAAGAAAACAAAAATCTCTATTGAATGGTACTTGAATGAAAATGGGGCAAAAAAAACAGGCAAAGTCCAAAGAAAAATCTGAAAGACCCTTGGAGAACTGAATCAAAAACTGATCGACATGTCTTTGAAATATTGCAAAAAAATACATCTGCTTTCTTCTTTCAAACATAAACCAATGAGGGATAACTAGATCTTTGGATGTTAGACTTTTTCTTTTCTTGTGAAACATCCTCTGTGGGGTGATGTAAAGTGAAACCTAGTCTCTCCTGCTGCCAGACATTACAGACACACTACAACACTGCTGCCTAATTGTCAGCGTGTGAGTATGCGCTCATATTTGTGTACATTCAGTTTATGAAACAGACTGTCTCAGAGCCTCTTAATCTCATCCACATTGGGATTCTCCCCATTTCAACCCTTCTGAACTGGGACAATGACTTGGATGCGGTCCTAAACGTCTGTTTACATCAGTGTAAACTGATACAGCCGCAGTCATAGCTCTCAGCCCAGGTTCGTTACAGCTCGTCATGCATTAGAGCATTGCATGATAGACATTACATCTCCACAGTCAGATCACATGATGCAAGTTTTAATCAGTTACCTGTGTCTAACTTTTCTTAATCTACTGCATTTTATGACAGACCATCTGGTGCAGTGTTTATGTATATTCTATTTGTTTTTGCAAGGTAATCCAGCCACTTTGTATTTTTTAGACATCAAATTAGCAGAACATATAGCAAAATGGGACATTTTTACCTTTTCACACACATAAGACCCTTTCACACTTCAACCATACCCAGTAATCTACTGATAATTTCCTGAGTGAGGATTGTGTGTGAATAAAGTCAGAACTGGTTTACCGGGTAAAACTGACCTGGCACTTTGCCAGGTCAAGACCTAGTATCATACCTGGTAATTTACTGGGACCGCGCTATTGTGAATAAAGCCATTGCATTATTGGATAAGGCATAATTATGTAAGACGTTTGTAGTGACTCGTTGCCTAACAACGATCCTAACCTCTGCTACATGTTGCTAACCTCTGCTACAACAGCATCACTGACAAAACGGCAACATTTTATCAAGCAAGCAGGCAACTTTTAATTGATGGCTGGAAACTGTTCAGACGGGGAAATAAAAGATCTCCTCTCTGTCTGCGCAGAGAGTGAAATAGTATGCCAGCTGTCAGGTACTGTCTGGGAAGCCTTGTTTGTTGTGGCTAATCAGCTATTTGACAGACAAAATCGTAGGCTGAAATTCTTCTTTAGAGGTTAGCTTGATCAGTTAAAGCTATATCCCTTGCATTACTGTCACCTGCAGGTGATATTCGGTAAATCCATTCGACCGTTGCCGGTTTAAGTGTGAAAAGCATTGACCTGGTAATTTACTGTGAAAGGCGCTAATACTTGCATGAGCCGGGAATGTGGTCACAGTAAATTACAGGGACTTATGTGTAAAAGGGGCTTAGGTTCCCTTCTTGTTCTTAAAATGGTCAAGGCGCTCACCTTCGAGGCAAGTTCTTTGCTGTGGTCGTACTTCATGCCGGTCATGGCTCTGTCATGAGAACCAATCAAAATATCTCTGTAGAAACACAAAACGCAGAGTTACATCATTTAAATAAAGTGCTGCTTGTTAAAACAAACATTATTTACCTTCTGTGGCACTTACACATTTCCCAATTATCTAAATAAAATATCAATACTGAACAAACAGTTAGGGAAATATAAATGTAGCATCAGACTGACTAAGTCTGAATCCATGTTTAAATAGGAAATGCCCCAGGGATAAATAACTCATAGCCCTACTTGATATAGCAGAAGTAAATAGCCATCTCCTTCTATAACTAGATGGAACTGTACAGTGTCCAAGATAAAATAAGACATACGCTGTAACTGAATGCTTTTTACTCTGTTCCTTTACGGACTCCTGCAGCGGCAGGTTTAAACAGAGTGATCAAAGCCCAGGCAGAAAGAAACAAAAAGATTTGAACAAAACAGTAGTGAATTAGCTGTGTAACACACAAGCGAATAGTCAACAGGAAAAGAAAGGACGCTTCCCTGTAAGTTGTAGTTTTTAAGTGTTTAAAGAACTGTCACTTCTGACGCTACCATTAAAATGCTGCAGTGAAAAATCAACACTCATTTATCCAGGTAACAGTTTTCCAATCAATTCTTGTCTGATTTAGGTGGCCATGTTCGAATGATAACCCCATCATTCTGTTCTAAGTTTATGGGAGTTTTCCATGGCCCCTGTCTACCCCGCATCACTCTACTCGTCCTGCCCAAGCTCCTATCCCTTTTGGTTTTCAACAGACCCGATAAAGTGCTGGCTTTAAGAACCACCTTTCTCATATTGAGTCAGCAAATCATGGTTGATTTTTATTTATTTCTTCCCCCCTCGACTGTCGACTGGTTGGCTGGTTGGCCACACCCACAACCAATCAGCGGTGGCTGGCTGGCTACACCCATGGCCAATCACTGACTAGCAGTCTGCTCACGTAAGAGTTCTGCTCTACTCGATACCCGCCGCAATCTCCTGAGTAGGGTCGAAAAAATCCAGCCAGGTGGGGAACAAAGCCCGCCAAAAATCTCACAAAGTGCACAGTGTGGAGTCGAGTACAACCCAGTGGAGTCAGTGGAAAAGTCCCATTAGTCATCTGACGCTGGAGCCCATCAGTTTCAAGGTTTGACATGTTGTGGGTACAGACATGTTTTTTTTTTTTGGTTGTAATGAGGGGTTAGTTCAGAATCAGAATCAGACATACTTTAATAATCCCAGAGGAGTTGAGCTAATGTTGCCTTTTGTCGTCTCCAACCAGCATGAATTTTCTCCTCTGACATCTATAAGGCCTTTTCATCCACACAACTGGATATTTTCTATTACTCAGACCATTCTGTTATCTCATGGGCTTAATGCGTTTGAAAATCCAAGTAGATCAGCAACGTCTGAAATCCTCAGATCTTCGTCATTTTGATGCTCCCTCTTTACTTCGGCAAGTCATCTTCACTGTGTCTGGATACCTTAATGCATTGAGTTCATAGCAGCACATCACTGACTTGGCTGTTTGTGTTAACCAGCAACCGAACAGAGGGTCCAGTGTGTGTTGGTTGAGCACATCTTTTTGTTGATTTTAGTATTGAATTTATTAACTTCAATGTAGCATCAATTTATAGTAATAGTAAAGTAATAGTAATATCATCTTTATTGTCATTGAAACATACATTGAAACATACATTACAAGGAAATTTGTTCTCTGCTTTTAACCCATCACCCTAGGGGAGCAGTGGGCTGCCATGTGTGGCGCCGGGGAGCAATCAGGGGTTTAGGGTCTTGCTCAGGGACCCAGAGTGCAGGCGCTGGGGATCGAACTGGGTACTTGCAACCTTCTCTGAGTGCAAGCCTGCTGCTCTAACCACTAGGCCACGACCCCTCAATTTGCCTGATCTTAAATTACTTGTATGAACAAAAACAGGTACCACTGTACAATAAGGCTTCCTTTATAGAGGCTTCTAAATGGTTTGTAGACAGGTTATAATTCTAATCTGGAAACGCTTCATAAATCATTAATAAGTGTTTATTATGTATTAATAAAGGGTGAGAAAGAGACAGTGCTGACCATTTCTTGCCAAATAGTGAGCCAAATCTATATTTGGATAAAACGAGCTTACAAGGTTGTACTTTAGACTGAAATATTTAGTATAGCAACTCTAGATGAAATATAAAGAATTTTAAACGTTTTAGCCAAATACAGATTTGTGTCACTATTTGGCAATAAACTGGTCAGTTTTATCTCTTATTTGTCTCCTCTCTTTCTTGCTCTTTATTAGTGCATAAGAAACAGTTATTACAGTTATAATTTATAATCTCTTTAAATATTAATTAATAACACATCTACAAACCATTTATAAGCCTTTATAAAGGGAGCCTTATTGTAAAGTACCCAAAATCATAATGAAGACACAATAAGGAAAAGATTATGAGCATATGAACAAAACAAAAGGAAAGACAGAAAGAGAGCTGGAGATAGCCAGAAAGAAAAAAAAATGATTGAGTTGTTGATCTTCTGCACAAATATAATGTGTCATTTCAGCAGCTGGTCTGGCTGATAAAATGTGAAGGAGAATGATTCTTAGAGGACAAGCCGAGGAGCTGGCTGCTTTTAGGAAATGTTTAGACACTTTGTTTCGCTGGAAAATACTTTTAAGCAAGCTGCCAAATAATATCTGGGATGAACATTTAGCGAAAACAATCACTGTATTAAATACATATCAGTCTTGTATCTCAGCAAAGTTATGTGTAAACATAGTTAGAAAGACTATGCACAGCACCTTGCAAAAGTATTCATACGTAATTTTAAAATATTTTACTGGGATTTTATGAGACACCAAAAAAACATGGTGCACTGTAGTACATTTCAGTTTCAACACGTTTTGACAAATACAAAGTTGTCAAAACGTGGCTTTCATTTGCATTCAGTCCTTCCTATTCATATACCCCTAAATAAAATCCCTGTATAACCAATCTTTTTGGCTGGCATGCAAAGCGCTTTGTGAGGTAAAAAAACCCCCACCATCACAGCACATCACCTTGAACACACCCACAGTGAAATACAACACTGCAGCACTGGCTTTATCATGCAGGAAATACGTGTTTCTTTAGCAGAGAGACAAAAGCTGGCCATAACGGCTGGTACGATGGATGGATTTAACTATACCAGCGGTTTGCAACTCCAGTCCTCCAGTGCCACTGTCTTGCAACATTTGGATGAATCCCTGCTCCAACACATCTGAATCAAAAGGCTAAATTATATCCTTGGCATGTTAGCAAGTTTTAAAATATTACGTAGGATCTATAGTAAAAGTTTGTGTACTCTCAAAAGTCGAAAATGGCCAAAAAAAAAAAAATCCTGATTTATAAAACCATGCCCACACACACTTTAAAGCAGTTTCGCTTAATGAATAACAACTGCACCTGAATGTTGTATATCAGGTTCCGCCTCGTGTTCTTCCCTCTAAATGCTCAGAATCAACCATAAATGTCCGCTTAAAAGCACCCCATCAGTGGTAATGTGTATTTAAATGAATCAGCTGATCAATATTATTTTATGGTTACCAATGGCAACCATGGAGGAAAGAGAAAAGAAACTGAAATAAAACAACGAAAGGTCTTTATTAAATGTATAAATCAAAGGTAAAAGTTGTCCACATTAAAATAACTTGTTATAAACTGAATCGTACCACTGTCTTAAAGGAGCAATAAGGAATGACAGTAGCTGAAATCTGTACTACTACTACTACTACTTTATTTATAAAGCTCTTTAAAACAACAGCAGCTGCAACAAAGTGCTGTACAGACAATAATCAATAAACATTTAAAATGAAAAACAAAATATAAAATAAATAGAAATAGCAATATAAAAGGAATAAGAGCAAAATTCTCAACATGTGTTAAAAGCCAAGGAATAAAAATGTGTTTTAAGGTGAGTTTTAAAAGTTGACAATAAAGGAGCACTTCTAATATGGAACGGCAAAGCGTTCCATAACTTAGGAGCAGCAACACTAAAAGCTCTGAGTCAGTTTTCCTGCAACAGCTGAGAAAAATAAACAAAGCTGGTTTCGGCATAGATGGATTCTTTTACTTCGCTGTCTGGTTACGCAGAAGTTAGACTTCAGACTTAGCTTAGATCCAGCCGGCAGTTCTCTGAGCCCTGTCAGGTCCTCTGCTCTGCAGAGGACGAAGAGAGTTCCCCCCTATGTCGCTCCCAGGAGCAACGGGAAATGAGGACGATTGTCTGAGGGACGCTTGGCTTTATAGCAATGGCACCCTGCTCAGGGGTCAGTTTCTGGTGCCTGTAAAAGTCTGAAATTCCTTTGCTTACAACCCATTCTGATTTTTCCTCATGGCTTGATGGCACAACAGTTTGAAAGGAGAAAAACTTGACCAAGACATTGTTGATGGAGAGCACCGGTTGTTTATAAGGAATGTTACTTCCATCCTGGGTGACAAATGAGAATGATTTAGGTTGATTTTACTGTAAATATCTTACTCATTGCTCCTTTAAACGTCGGATGACATTTCAACACGTGCTCCATGTTGAAATTCCTCTTGTCTTGGAGAAGGCTGTGCGACTGGATCGTGGAGTAAGGCGGAAGCCAGGAGGGATGAGGGTTTCCACCCTATTGCTGAAGAGAATCCCGACCGGACGCATCAAACACTGCCACCGACATTTTCAGGAAGGCAATAGCAAGCTCTGCATCTGAGCGTGCATTGGTTTGAGCGGTTTTAAAGCACGCCTCCTCTCCACTCTGGGGTTTGGAGAGTACGGCATTATGCACAACTTTCTCTATGGTATTTAAGTGTTTTTGAGGAATGTGATGGTAGAAAACTCTGATGAAATGTTTTGTGGACTTCGATTTCAGATTTAAGTTGGCTCATGGCCCTTTTGTATTCATTTGAAAGGTCCTTATGTGTAGTTATGGCTCACCAGCATAAGCTTGAATAACACTGTGGTTTTGATTGCTTTTGATAAAATCAGTCTACTCTGATATGGAGTGAAATTGAACATCTGAGAGGAACAATGATGGAGTGTTCACCAAGTCACCATCTGTGCCGCCAATTTCCCGTCTCCAACCGAGCGTGAGGGACCGCACATTCTGTCACCAAGTTTTTATTTATAGATCACTGTCTTTGCATGGAAAGTGTAAGATGTAATCCTCGTTTTGTGTGTACGCAAGCTTTATAAATGAGACCCCGGCTCATTAATCATTCATCTGATTCAGTTGTTTTGGAGTAGGATGAATCCAAAAGTTGCAGGAATGTAGCGCTCGAGGACTAGAGTTGCAGACCCTTGAACTACTCTGTTAGGGGCTGTGGAAGTTTTGAGAATGGGACAACAACACTAAACATAAGGCAAGAGCTACAATGGTTTATATCAAAGCACATTCATGTGGTAGAAGAGCAGCAAATTATTCACACAGAGGAGCCGAATATATATTTGGCAAAAGCTTTGAAGACCTTCCACTTTTCCACAATTATGCACTACTCTCTTTTGGTCTTTTACATAAAATAGCATTAAAATACATTAAAGTTCAATTGTAATGCGATAAAATGGGAAAAGAATCCAAGGCAAAGGGAAAAATTATCCTTGTTTGGCACTGCTTTATGCCATGATGTATGTCTAAGAGGGACCACCTCAGTAAAGAAAAAAAAGTGCGTGAGGTGACGTATTTGTGTGTACAGGTGCGCAGACCTCATGCTGTGCATACATCTGATAAAGCAATAGATAACCTGCAACATAATAAGGAGCTGCCTCCACATTCTGTCTCTTCCTAGTCAGGGCAGACACAATATTACTCACTCCACTGGCTCCGGCTAATCACATCAGCCTACTGACCGCGCGCACGCACATGCACTCATGGAAAGAAGCGCAAAAATAGATGCAGCCAGACGTTTCTGCATGAACGCTCCCAGAGAGTTGCAAGTTTGATGCCAAGGCCTGACTCCCTTTCAAACGTTGCTCAGGCCTCATTAAGGGGAGACAAGCGATGTGAGAGGAGACGGAAGCAGAGGAGGAGTCGTCGCTGTGTAAAATGTTATTTTTGATATTTTTGGCGTGGTTAGTGTGAAGCTTACAATGCTCTGAGATAATACAATGTGTGTGTGTGTGTGTGTTTGTGTGCATGTGTTCAAAGCACAGAGCCATGAGGATTTTATAGCTGAGTCCTTTCTAGCAAAGAAACCCCAGGATGTGAGGATTTGACAGATTTATGAAGCTGAAGCCTTTTTAATATGTATCAAACTGCTGATGCATACAATATCTCTCTGTGTCTGTATGTGGGTGGGTTGGAGTGCTTGAGCGCGTACGTGTCCTGTCGGATACAACTCTCCTCTGATTATCAAAAACTGGAGATCTCAGGAAAGATAAATGTACCAGCAGCAGCAGTTTTAGAATTGACTTTGAGCCTACGCACGTGTATGTGCGTGCGTGTGTGTGTGTGACACCCCCCACCCCACCCCGGGGTGTGTGAGCGTGCAACTTTAGCTCTCAGAAGGAGGTCTGGGGGGATTATAGGGAGGAATGATGGGAAAATCTGGGAACACTCTTTCATTTGCTCACACGCCAGGCTGCTTTTAAGGGCCGGTGAGTGTGTGTGCGGGCAGAGCGTGTGTGTGTGTGAGCGGCTGTTGCCTCTTAGAAAAGGCACATTCCCTCTTTCTATTCTGTATGCTGATAGCATCTATGTGTGCATGCGCAGACAAAAAGACAGCCCAGTTCAAGGGCAGTTTTAAATAGCTTTTTACTGTCCGTGAATCAACAATGAAGATCAGGAATTAGCTGGAGTCTCTGCTGACATCATGCATCCATCTGGCTTTATTCTTAGGGACAGAGCTCTCCACCTGGAAAGCTGATTTTAATTTCAGGGTTTGGGAATTTCCTTCCACTAACCCAGAATTTCAAAGCAGAAATGTACTGCCTTGTAAAGAAGAAAAAAACTTGGACCTTATTTTCTAGCAATGACAATTTATGATGTGTGAATAAAAAAAGGACTGAGAGCCATAATAAAAGTCAAGATCCAGACGAGGATGATATAATACTTTCCACAAGAGCAAAAAAGCGGAGAACTTGAATAGTAGGAAAAGTGTGAAGTAAACATAGATGAAGGCGTTATCTTGTGCCCAAGGCTTTAAACCACGTCTCTGTGGAAGAGTGGATGGGCTGGAGAGCTTCTGAGGGACATAATTTCAGTCACGAAAACGTGGCTGCCTGAAACCACTTGAAATAAGTCCTCTCACATTTAAAAGATGGATGAGTGGGCAAAGAAACTTCTGACCTCTGTTGACTTTTAAATCTTTTACTTTTTCTACTTATTGCCGCTTTCATCGGTTTCCCCTCCTCTCCCAGCTCTTGCCCTCACTCACCCCGTTCCTCTGTTTTCAACTCTGTCACTTGTGCTGACTCCGGGGCATGCTGAGACGCCTCGCTTGTGTGCGTGTAGAACGTGTGCAGCTCCAGTGTCGCATGCTTTTCATGCAAGCGCTGGTGATGTAACATCTCAAACCAGTCAAGGCCCACCTTCCTCATCCTGGCCTCCTTTCTCTCCTCCTCTCCCTTCCTGCTCCATCTTATCATCCAACTGTCCGTCATGGCCGTGTTTCATGTCTCTCATCAGGGTTTCTATCTTATCACCTCTCAATCTTTCACGGCCCTGGGGGAAGGGCGACCTGGTGGTTTCCAAGGTTGTCTTTTCACAGTCGCTTCACAACGGATTTTCATCAACAGCTTCTTCATTAAGATTTATAACTGGAACCGCACACAGGCCGTAAAGAAAGCAACTGCTACCTCTGCTGCTGTAGCTAAAGGAAAATTTATATATATATATATATATATATATATATATATATATATATATATATATACACACACACACACTAACCTTAAGTTTAATCAAAATTTAGAAAATCAAATGAACTCACTCAGTTAAGGTCAAAGTTCAAGAATCAATAATAAGGGACCAGGTAAAAGTGGCATTAATGGGAGGTTTCCATGGCAAAACAACAATTACAAAGACTCCTGGATAGGTGTCGAAATGTTTTCAGAAAGAACTGAGCGAAAGTCCTGTTCCCTCTAATTGAAGCCTGTTTGCTGACCAATCAGGTACAGACTGTGGAGGCAGTGCCAACACATTTAAATGTCGCTTAAAATTTTTTCTTTGGTCAACTACGTCAAAATGTTAACATTTTTCGACCAATCCCCTAATCCTGCCCTGATCACATCAGGAATACCATAAAATAAAAATGTCAGGATTTATTATCCTCAAACTCTCATTGATGGTTCAGAGAGCATGAAACAATTCTTGGGCGTGCTGGAGAAAACGTAATTCAGTGCCTAGACTCCAACTGGTTCATTAAATCATACAATATCACAATGATCGCTTATCTTTACGTTTAATCCTCGTAAAACCTATAGGATCTTTATTTAAATATTTTAATAATCTTTTAAAAACAGAAATAGCAACAATTTAAGTTTACTTTGTTTTTTTTTACCAGGTGTGATTTGTGTTTTAATTAGAGATTAGTTTTTTTATATGATATGTGGTGCAGAGGGAAAATTTATACTTTCATTTCCCTGCTTGAGCATGAATATTTGCTGATTCTTGCCCAGAAGTTAATTAAAGAGAAGTAGCAATGTTGGGAGCAAACCCGTCATAGTCCAGACAACACTCTGTGGAACATCCAGGCAGACAACAATGCCGAAACCACAGACTTTCATCCAGAAGAGAAAACGACTAGATTTTACTGCCAAATAACAGAGCCCCATTACTACTAAGGGTGGGTTATTTATTTATCTACATCTATCTAGTCTATTTTTTGAAAGGGTCATTTTCTGTTTAAAAGAAGTAAAACAAAATCTCACATTTGACCTTTGTGTTCGTTTCTTTCAGCTGGTTCTTTCAGCTGGCAACGGCTGGTTACCGGTTTCATGGTATAGCATAAAATGAAAAAGTCACATTTCAAAGCCACTAAAAATCTCCATCACCTTATTCCTGTGCCATACATGCTTTTTTTAAATGTCTTGTAAGAAAGAAAGTGGAGGTGAAATCCCTGAGGTCGTGTGCAACCGCAGTATCACGACTCCTACCCCGGGCACCTCTGTATAGCGGCTCAGGCTCTATGATGGCTGAAGGAGGTGAGTGTGTCCCAAACTCCCACCCATCTAAAAGGATATTTCAGCTATTGTAAGACGACAGACGACAATGGCTTGGAGGAAGCAGGTTCCCCTATGTCAAGAGCGTGCTTACAGTGTGGAAGCCAGAGGAGGCAACAGACTCAACATGATAGTGCATCTACGGGAGCATCACCCATCGCTATTAGCTAAGTTCAAGGTAAATGCCTCCTTGAAATGAACAAACTAACTTTAGCATCAGGCATTAGTGAAACAAATGCTATCACCGTGTTACTGAGGCAGACAGCTTGGTGATTGTGCTGGTCGCGAGCATGTTTTGGAGTTGTTGGATTGTGATTTGATTAGCTTTGAGACGCTAAAGTACAGAGTGCCTCCGTAGCTTTAGCGAAGCAGCTCTTTAACGGAACACGCATTATGTGTTCATATGTTGATGCTTGGGCTTTCTGTTGTTTCTGGGTGCACATAATGCTTTATATATTATCTTCTTTAGATCAAACATCACTTCAGAATCTAAAACGCAGTATACCCCGATTTGTCTTAGCGATTAAAGTAGTGGAAACACAATTATCGTATCAGTTGTAAACTTTCTTATTGTTGTAAATTTCTAAACATATTTTTCGATATAGCTTAATTTTGTTAGGTGCCAGTAAACCTAAGTGTGAACACGCACGCTAAAGGGGAGTGAGATTTCGGCACTACGCCTGTGATCTACACTCACCGGCCACTTTATTAGGTACCCCATGCTAGTAACGGGTTGGACCCCCTTTTGCCTTCAGAACTGTCTCAATTCTTCGTGGCATAGACTCAACAAATTGCTGGAAGCATTCCTCAGGGAGTTTGGTCCATATTGACATGATGGCATCACACAGTTGCCGCAGATTTGTCGGCTGCACATCCATGATGCGAATCTCCCGTTCCACCACATCCCAAAGATTCTCTATTGGATTGAGATCTGGTGACTGTGGAGGCCATTTGAGTACAGCGAACTCATTGTCATGTTCAAGAAACCAGTCTGAGATGATTCCAGCTTTATGACATGGCGCAATATCCTGCTGAAAGTAGCCATCATGGGTTGGGTACATTGTGGTCATAAAGGGATGGACATGGTCAGCAACAATACTCAGGTAGGCTGTGGCGTTGCAACGATGCTCAATTGGTACCAAGGGGCCCAAAGAGTGCCAAGAAAATATTCCCCACACCATGACACCACCACCACCAGCCTGAACCGTTGATACAAGGCAGGATGGATCCATGCTTTCATGTTGTAGACGCCAAATTCTGACCCTACCATCCGACTGTCGCAGCAGAAATCGAGACTCATCAGACCAGGCAACGTTTTTCCAATCTTCTATTGTCCAATTTAGATGAGCTTGTGCAAATTGTAGCCTCAGTTTCCTGTTCTTAGCTGAAAGGAGTGGCACCCGATGTGGTCTTCTGCTGCTGTAGCCCATCTGCCTCAAAGTTCGACGTACTGTGCGTTCAGAGATGCTCTTCTGCCCACCTTGGTTGTAACGGGTGGTTATTTGAGTCACTGTTGCCCTTCTATCAGCTCGAACCAGTCTGGCCATTCTCCTCTGACCTCTGGCATCAACAAGGCATTTCCGCCCACAGAACTGCCGCTCACTGGATGTTTTTTCTTTTTCGGACCATTCTCTGTAAACCCTAGAGATGGTTGTGCGTGAAAATCCCAGTAGATTAGCAGTTTCTGAAATACTCAGACCAGCCCTTCTGGCACCAACAATCATGCCACGTTCAAAGTCACTCAAATCACCTTTCTTCCCCATACTGATGCTCGGTTTGAACTGCAGGAGATTCTCTTGACCATGTCTACATGCCTAAATGCACTGAGTTGCCGCCATGTGATTGGCTGCTTAGAAATTAAGTGTTAACGAGCAGTTGGACAGGTGTCCCTAATAAAGTGGCCGGTGAGTGTAAAATCTGCTTCCACCGACAGTTAAAGTTGACTATGACAACACATTAATGACTGGATTTATCTTTTATTAATAAATCAGTTCTTATTATCACAATTCATTTTAAATACACATTTATTATGATCCATGTTTTATATCTTGTTTCAAAATAAAAAAAATTCTTTTATTGTTTATAAAATACAGACATTTCAAAATAACACAGTCAGAGCTGTGATCATAATACTGTGAAACCAGGACGTTTTTGCCTTCAGACTCTAATACCGAACAGTAACTGTGCACATATATATATATATATATATATATATATATATATATATATATATATATATATATATATATATATATATATATATATATATATATATATATATGTTTTCCCACAAAGCATCCATATTAAGGAACATCACATAACTGTTATAACATAAAACACAAAACACAAGAATGTTGACTGTGTACCAGATCACATGTGTGATGATTTGAAATACTATTTATTGAATACAGATACATGCTTATGGGAAAATTCTGCCTCCAGGAACCCACTATACTACATGTGAATGTTTTCAGGGAATCTAAAAGTGTTTGTCTGACAGGTTACTGATTAATAGAAGTATAAACACATGTAGATATACAAAATGTAAACTATATAGCTGTCTTAATGTTTTGTGGAATTATGGAACAATCCTATTTCACTCCTTTTTACTGACACTAATTCACATTTTAGAAGTTAGTATGCAGTCTTAAACTTGCAATTTGTGTACAGAAAACAAGAGAGGAAGATATGTAAAAATGTTTGGGATCCTTGTGAGTGAAAAAGAAATCCTTTCACGCAAGAAGGCATTTCTAATCTGAACTCAAACCCAGTTTGCATTACTGTGCTTTATACTGCAGTATGAGAGAAAACGGCTGAAAAGTGAACTCAAGGAAATATTTATGTGTAGATATATTTTTACAGTGTTTCTGTTTGTGCTATGAATGTTTTATATTCCATTTAAATGTCACACTGTCATTCGCATTATGAACCATCTCTCAGCGAATGAGAGCACTGTAATCCACTTCAGAAAAGCTCACAAGCCACGTAATACATTCTTGTCCCAGAGAACTAAAAATATTTATAGCATGCTGATGTTTTTTTCAATGGATTCATAGAAAAAGCCTAGAGTCTGCATTCCAGGGTCCCTGCTGAGTTGTCCTTTGATTACTGCAGGCATAATAAAAATGCCGGGGAAGGCTCTGTATAGCCCTGAACTTTTTTTTTCACTCTGAACTCAGATGATTTAAGCTGCTGGTCTAAGAGACCAGCAGCTTTGCAGAGGTGTATCTCATTAGGTAATCATCTACTGGGTGCCCAAACCAAAGTCCTGTATTTGGAGCCTGATAAAGGCACATATACTGATATCAGACACCCTGCCAAAACTTAGTCTGTGTGCCACATTTTCTTTAAATGATGCCGTGCTTTTGTGTGCTTGGATTCCAAAATATAGTATAGCAAGGCGACACAGCAAACAAAGTATTTTCAGTTTTTTTTAAGAGAAAAAAACTCTCATTCTTCTAGGCAAGGCAAGGCAAGGCAAGGCAAATTTATTTATATAGCACAATTCAGTACATGGACAATGCAAAGTGCTTTACATGATTAAAATATAGCAAATTAAAACAGAATAAAAGCTAGTAAGAATAAAATGTAGATAGAAATTAGAGCAAAAAAGTGGTGATTCAGTTAACTAGAACAGTTGAAGGCAATCCTAAACAAATGTGTTTTTAATCTTGATTTAAAGGAACTCAGGCTTTCTGCACCTTTACAATTTTCTGGAAGTTTGTTCCAGATCAGTGGAGCATAGGAACTAAATGCTGCTTCTCCTTGTTTAGTTCTAGTTCTAGGTATGCAGAGCAGGCTGGAGCCAGAAGACCTGAGTGGTCTGGATGGTTGATACACTGATAACAAGTCTGTGATGTAATTAGGTGCTAAGCCATTTAGGGATTTATAGACTAACAGAAGTATTTTAAAGTCTATTCTCTGAGATACAGGGAGCCAGTGTAAGGACTTTCGAACTGGGGTGATGTGCTCTACTTTCTTAGTCTTAGTGAGGACGCGGGCAGCAGCGTTCTGGATCAGCTGCAGCTGTCTGATCCACTTTTTAGGCAGACCTGTAAAAACACCGTTGCAGTAATCAATTCTACTAAAAATAAACGCATGGATTCGTTTTTCCAGATCCTGCTGAGACATCAGTCCTTTAATCCTAGAAATATTTTTCAGGTGATAGAAAGCCGACCTTGTAACTGTCTTTAGGTGCTTTTGGAGGTTCAGGTCTGAGTCCATCACTACTCCCAGATTTCGGGCCTGATTAGTGGTTTTTAGCTGAAGCAGCTGAAGCTGTGTGCTAACTTTTGATCTCTCCTCTATTGGTCCAAAAATTATTACTTCTGTTTTGTTTTTATTCAACTGAAGAAAATTTTGGCACATCCAGGCATTGATTTCTTCTAAGCATCTACTAAGGCATTTTTTTTTTGCTAATATGAAATAAAAAGATCAGCAAAGAGTCATTAGTAAAAACAAATCTTCTGTGACGTCAGAAGGCTTTGTAAGCCTCATGAAGAGCTGATAAATTGACTCATCCAAACCTCCCACCCAGAGGCAGCTGGGCGTACGCTCCCTTTGTGACCCTTCCTAACAACTGCTTTAAAATTTTAATGAACAATTTTCCAAATTTGTCCAATGAAACACAACAAACTTGTCTTCCTTCTATTAATTATAAGTCATCTGAAACTCTGACCCCGCGGACATTAAGCCCATATTACGTAAAACACCAGATAAACATCTGACACAGACAATAAATTATAAATACATTATAATTTATAATGTATTTATAATATAATTTAAAATATTACAAATATTTTACGGTGTGTGCTGTGAAAGTGGAGTTAGCCAGATGTAAATATCAAGGTACAACTTTTTACTCCAAGATCCACACTCACAGCTAAACAAAATATAGGGTGTTTGTCACTTGCACCGATTTGTGTTCTTTCAAACCCAAATCTGTCCTCTCAAGCAGAATCCAGTTGTAAATATCTATGGGCCTATTTCCTAACTTTGGCAGTTCCCAACTCTTCGGATTATTGAGAAAAGCCAAGCACACACCTGTGCTGAAGCAGTTCTGTCCACAAAACTAGTCATAACTGCTTGTGGTAAATTACAACATGGATGCTCGTGACAGGATTGCAGATGGTTGGTTCATTGGTTTCTTATATCAATAGTTTCTTATAATCAGTTTCACAAGTCCGTGTTGGCACAAGCAGCTGAAAAAAGGGGGAAGTGGCCTTAAATGAATTATAAAGTAGAAGTGTGCAGATTAAAACAGAGTGGGGTGTGTTGGTCTGAGCACCAAGGAGAAGCGACATTAAAGCAGAAGAGTGAAGAATCAAAGACCTTTCTTTGATCAGCTCCCTCCTTTCCTGCTGAAGCTTTTGCAGGGCCTTCTTGGTTTGCATCACTTCCTCTCCAGCTGCACGCCACTTCTGGGTGAGTTGTTCATCTCTCTGCTCCCATGACAACAGCTGCTGCTCCATGGCATCACACCTTTGTTGACATAACAACCACTTCTCATTTTTCTCCTCCAGTTCCACTGTTAATCTGTTGATAAAGACACAAAGGCTGAGAGTTGCACAAACATGTCTGCATCACAATATTCTGTCAGGAAGTGCCCTTTTCATCTGTATTTAAACAGGACATGTTTACGCCTGTTCTGAACAACCACCCGTGCATGCACACCTGCAGGTGCACCGTGATTCTGTACTGACAGGTCAGCGGGTAACTGATCAAAGCCAACTTTGTTACATCCAGTTTCTGAAGAAAGTGTCACTTTTAACAATGTACATAATTCACAAACACAGAAATATTGCCACAGACCCTATTTAGAAAGATTTTTTTTTTTTTTAAACTGGATGCCTTACTTTTTTTTTCAGTGCGAAGTTTTGGTCTCTATTAGCGATTTGCTCAGCTTTAAACATTTGTTGAACAATTTCCTAACATAATATCAATAATTGTTTAGCCTTCATTAAATTATTCATGATTATTTGGTTTTTCAGTCAGCCAACGAGTTCTCTCCTGCCTGCAGTTAGTCCAAAATGCAGCGGCTCGTCTTTTAACAGGGACCAGAAAGCATTAACACATTACAACAATTCTTGCGTCTTTGCACTGGCTCCCTGTTCGTTTTAGAATTGATTTTAAGATTTTATTATTTGTGTTTAGAGCCTTGAATGGGATGGCTCCTCAATACATCATCGACCTCCTCCAGATTTATTCTCCGGCACATGCTCTGAGGTCTGAAGGCCCTCTTCAGCTAATAGTGCCTAAGACAAGGCTTAAAACCAGAGGGGACAGAGCCTTTTCTGTAGTTGGCCCCAGATTTTGGAATACTTTGCCCCTCCACATACAAACAGCCTCCGCAGTGGAGTGTTTTAAGTCTCGTCTTAAGACTCACTTTTATTCTTTGGCTTTTAACACCGCGTAGTTGTGTGGTCCTCTGTGTCCTTTTTTGTTTATTTATTTATTTTTTGTTATGTACAGCACATTGGAAACTTTTTCTGTTGTTAAATGTGCTATATAAATAAAGTGGATTGGATTGGATTGAGTCTAAGATACTTCAATGGGACATGAGGTTAAACATTGATACCTGCAAAGTTATTTGAATTAAATATTATGGTATTGCTATACCATAATAATCCCAAAGGGAAATTGCATGTTAAAAGCTCTCATTATCCAGGTTTTTTAAAGTCATTATACAGTCATATTCAATAAATTAGAACATGCATTCCGACGAGTCTTGCTTGTCAGAATAAAGGCACTTTTTGAGAATAACAACCTTTAAGCAGGTAATAAACATAGTTTTCATTAAGCTCACATTTCTCTATAAAAATCTATTAACCTTTATTGATGTGATATCGTATTCTAATCTTAAATGTTGTGTTTTCATTGGCTGTGAATGGAAAGATAATCAACAGAAATAAAGGCTTGAAAACATCAGTGTGTAAATGATATTTATAACTGGTTTCACTTTCATTGAATTGAGTCACAGAAATAAATTAACTTTTCAACAATATTCAAAATAATTAAAATATCTGTACATGGTCATATATGTAGCTGTGGTTAAGATTTTTTATAAATGTCTTTGTTGCAGCATATCTGCTGAATTCCCTGTGTTGCTGAGTTTGTGTGCTGTTAAGAAGACGCTCAGTGTTGTCCTTAATCATTAAAGGTATAGTGGACCATCTTTTTCAGCTTCCAGTTTCGGGGGGGGACCAACTTATCTATTGGTTATCCCACATGCCAATCATTGTGACGCGCTCACATAACGCCAATGATCGTGCATATCCCTTGCTAGTGTCCGCCTGCTGACTGCGCATGCGCACTTGTAGTGTTTATGTATCCAGTTAGCTTCGGTGTTACCCGTTCATTGTAGCTCCGCTGCTCTCACCGTAGACTTTGAAAATGGCTGAGAGTCACAAGAAGCAAACTGTCTCACAAGTTTAAGAGAAGAAGAAGAAGGCCTCAGAGGAAAGAAATAAGACCAGATTGTATTTGGGAGATTCTAACATGCGATCTCCTTGAGGAGCAGAAGAGCAGGTAGCACGGGCTTGCACATGTACAGTTATTCAAAAAGTGACTTGGGCTTTTCTAACCTACATTTCCGCAAACAAATCATCCACTATAACTTTAATATTAAAAGGATCATTAATGACAGTTTAATAAATCACAAAAACCTAATTTTGTTTAGTCCTGACACAAAATTACCTGCTAGCATCATTTGAATGATCTTGTGGTTAGCTCATCAGAAAGTATGAAAACATGGGAGTAGATATCCCTCCACCATTCTGAACAGAATGGTTGCTTTAAAAGGAAGTGGCTCAGGAAGTTTTTCTTCTTCAGGAAGCTGTGGTCACCTCCCAGGTAACAGCTGCCGTCCTCACTTTGCATCAATAGGGCTCAATGGGCAAGAACAAAACTGCACCCAAATCAATCAACTGTTTATTATATCCTCCAGAAGTTGAAGGAGAGAGGTTCAACTGCCGTGAGGAAAGCTTCAGGGTAAACCCCCCCCCCCCCCCCCCACGGTATGGGGTTACAACCAGTGTGGAGCTGGCAGAAGAATGGCTGTAGGCAGATGTGCGTATTTCTGCACACAGAGTAAAGTGAAGACTTTTGGACACCGGTTGGTGTCAAGAGGAGCAGAATAGAAACCGCTTCTCTCCAATAAAAACATCAAAAAACGACAGACATTGTGCAGGAAGTAGAAGGACAAGGAGTGCAGAGGACTGGTTAAAGTGGTATTTTCTCAGGCTACGACCACTATAGACTTTATTAGACTTCTTTATCAGACTTTTTGTGACCATGTAGTAATGATTTAATCTTTCCATTATATCAATTACCAACTAGCTAAGGACTTGCATTTGATGGCTGGGTAAAGAAAGTATTTTTCTGTAGCCTCCTCTATCTGGTAAACAAACATGGTTAAGGCTTTTAAAACCTTTTGTATATGATTATTTGCTGAATAAAGGAGGATAGGTATGGAGGCTTGACCAGATAAACACTATGTTTAGACACCTATGGTCACCATTCTTAGAAAATTGGGGGATTGTTATCTTCTCACCCTGAAAGTCTCATGCTTTCTGAAATAGCATCCACCCCCATTGCTATTATAGGCTGAGCTGTATAGGAGCCAGGGGGTTAGATCTGAGACTGCTGTGTGGGATGGGAAATAAATTGACAGTGTAATTGAACACACCAAGCTGCCAGCGGTCTAGAAAGGGAATACCAGCAGATAGCATGTGAAAATACATCTAACGCTTGCATCGAAGAGATGAGAGACCCCCCATGCTTATACATGTCTGTCTGTGGGTGCACACATGTGGACTGGAAGTACATGACACACACGTGCCTGCCTACATATCAGTGTGATGCTCCCTAATCAAAGCACATCTATAGCAATGTGCATGCTTGTGGGCACTGATGAGGGTACGTGAGAAACACGAGTCCACAGCAGTTAAGAAGTTCTTCCATCTGTTGCACCAGCCTCACATGAGACTCTGCAGCGTCACCGGCACTTAACAGAGCCTAAGATCTCCTTGACCAATTTATGAGACACTAACGTATACCCACCTCTCTCAGGGAGGCAGGAGATCTTGAAGTGCATCAGCACACAAGAGGAAGGCGGCTGTTAGGGGAATGACTGGGATAAGTAAAGGGATTTTGTGGGAGAAGCGAGGGGAGTTTATTGCTTGCTGTGTGGGAAACAGAAAAAGAGAGAAAGGTCAGTAAACCTGAGCAGTGTCCGTCTGTGCTCCTTCTCGATGTCTTCTTGTTGAGACAGCTTATAGTCCCTCTGTTCCTTCTGCTCCCTGGAGACATTAAGTGCAAAAATAACATGCTTGATCAGTTTCCTCCTGGTGTTGACTCAGTACATGATAAACAAGACAGAGTGACAGACTAAAAAATGATCATATTTTCCTCCTCTCCCGAAATTTAGATTTGCTTGACCAAATGTGTAATATTGAGGCAGAAGGACAAATATTTACTCCCTGAGCTTGTTTTCACAATCTCAAGTGTCAGTGAGACAAATCTCAAATCCATCTAACTGGTGACCGGACTACTCCCACGCTTGTATCCTCGGGTGGAAGATGGCTACTCCACATGCTTAAAAACTGCGATTGGCTGTTTTCTGATGGCTAGATTGAACAGTTTAGTTGTTGTTTTGACACTTTGACACTAAAAAAGTAATTCTTACTTCCTTTGTTTTTTACTTTAAAACTAATTTGTTTAAGATCTGATTGTTCTCTGTGTAGCTGCAGCAGCACTCTTCAGAAGAGACACTGCAAATAATTTATAAGTTCAAATCTGCATGCCTTGACAGCACATGCACGCAGACCAACACACACTCATATACAAAAAAGCCACATATGCTCCCAGTCACCCCCCCCCCCCCCCCACACACACACACACACACACACACTTTACCCTAACCCTACTAACCCTGTCAGCTTCTCAACCTAATTCCCTCTCTGGCGGCATGATCAGTTAATGTGCACGCATGTATGTGTGTGTGTGTGTGTCACTGGCTGTCTAGCTCTGTGACCTTGGAGCCGCACGCAATGAGGATACAGAGTGAGAGGGCCAGCATGTCTAATCTCACAGGCAGACAGTCTGTTTTCACTTCCAATATCACAGATTTTTCTGACAACTACGTTTGGTTTTTGGTACGCTGAGGTGGATTGAGTGGAACTGCCAGAACAGATTATGATTTTTCTATATCTGTATAAGTGGTGTAATAATATCTAGCTCATGAGAAGAGACAATATTTTAACAATGTTTTGGGTGAAACTCTGAATCCCTTTTTCCACAGGTAAAGGTTCTTTACAAATAATAAATAATAATAATCTCATAATAATAATATACATTTCCATCTCCAGATGAAGTTAAACACTGACAGTAACTGGATAGCAATTCAAGAGACTAGACTTCACTTTTATGAGAAATAAGGTGGGATTTTTGTATGTTGTGCCACAAACTCTCATCACACAACAATGTATAGTTCAACTGCCAAGCTTATATTTAATAAAGTTTGCAGTTCAGCAATAACCTTCACTTGATAAATACTAAAAGCAACATTGTCAATGTAGCAGAAATTGAAAAGTATAACCATTTGAAGAGAAGAAGAAAGTAAGAGTAATTAGATGGATAAAATGAGGTGTCCCTAGATTCTCTGTCAAGTGGTTCTTTCTCTTTTATTCTTTCTTGCATGCCATTTTTATCCCATCCTCACACAGCTACTTATTGGGAGTACATTACACACGTCCCGTCCTACATAACAGTGGAATGGTCTCAAATCAAAGTGTATCTACAGCAATATACAAGCTTCTGGGCAGTGATGAATGCCCAAGATTATGCCATGGCTGACAGCCTCTGTACTTTGCTTTCTTGTACTTGGTGTGTTATTGTGTGTTTATTTTGCTCTCTCCCATTATTCTGTGGTTCCTTTCACTAGAAAGGAACTCCTAAACATCAGACAGTCCTCTCAATGTAATTTTTCTCAATTTTTTTATCAACCTCAACTTTGAGATCCTTTATTGGAAATCTTGTATCCCTGAACCACATTCTGTCCTAATTCTCCCATTTGCAAGGCCCTCCAGCAGTGCCCATGTATACACCACGCAGCATTACGCACAAGTGTTTTTGACTGTTTACAGCAATTAAAGTAATTTCTGCAAGAGGGATGTGATGGCAGAAAACCATGATAAAATGATGAGCAGGCTTTATATTTAAGATTTAAAATGGCTTATGGGCTTTTTTATTAATTTGGAATGTCCTTATGTATTGTTATGTGTCAACAGCGCAAGAATGAATAACACTGTGGTTTTGAATGCTTATGATAAAGTCAATCATAAGCATTCAAAACCTAGGATTAAAGTCTGATATGGAGTGAAATTGAACATCTGAGAGGAATCATGATGCAGTGTGGCCACGATTCACCCCTTTACCATATGTGTCGCCAATTTTCCCTGTGTCCAAAATGAGCTTATGCATGGTTCAGAGATGTCATGAGGACCGCACATTTTCCCGTCAAGTTTTTTTCGTTTTATTAGAGCCCAACTTTTGTGTGGAAAGTGACATACGTAAGTTTCAGGCCCCATTTTTTGCATATGCAAGCTTTATTAATGAGACCCCAGGTGATTAAGCTTCATAAATAAGGCCCCTAGAGTCCTTTTTTATAGACTGTAAACCTTTTTATTCACTGAAGGAGCTATCCTAGCTTGTTCTGGCCGGTGTATACATTCCACCACAAATCAGCACATCCAAGGCAGAAATGCAGCTTGGTTAGCTGACAACAGACATGAAAGGAAAAAAATACCCAGACTCTGTCACCGTTGTTTTTGGGGATTTTAAAAACACAAATGTCTCCAGTGAACTTCCAAAATACAGGCAGCATTTTAACTGTCCCACCAAGGATCAAAACACATAGAACCACTGTTATACAGCTTTAAAAGATGCATATTGCAATGTCACCGGGGCTGCATTGGGACTCTCTGATCACTGTCTGCTTCATCTCATTCCAACCTATAGGCAGAAAATAAAAACTTCTAAGCCTGGACTAAAGTTCAGATTGTTAGAAAGTGAACAGAGCAGTCAAAGCAGGCCTGTAACACCTGCATATTGGAGTGTTTTTGAAGCTTCAGCCACTGATTTAAATGAACTTGCTTTTGTGAGAATATGTGTGAGGAGACCATGATCTTTTTCACATACAACAGCAATACACCATGGTTTACTTCATATCGGAGGAAGCTGTGTAGGAAAAAGGAAGAGGTTCACGGCAGGTCTGTGGTTAAATCACCACAGACCTGCCGCCCTGATGTCTCTGGTCATGGCATCCTGGTGTTGCAGCATCTGAAGGACATCAAAGGTCACCTGCTGGACCTCCTGTAGTTTGTTTGGCAAACAGGTCGACAGATGATGAAGTCAATTTGGGACTACACTTCATTGCACACCATCTCGACCATGTAGGAATGTAAGCCACAATCCTGATTGTGACCTTCAGCTCGGCTTTAATGCCATCAACCCAGACAGGCTCCACCTAAGGCTCACCCAGCTGGTCATCTTCTGCACTGCCATCTTTCAGTCTGTCCTGTGTTCATCCATCACAATAGGGTTTGGCTCATCCATGAAACATGACTACAACAAAAAAATTGGCCTTTCATCCAGGACTTGTACAGGCAGTGCCAGGAAAAGACCAGCTAATATCTCTGCAGACCCCACAGATCCTGGACACAAACTGCTTGTACTTTTACCTTCAGGTTGGCGCTACAGAGCACTATTTACAAAAACCAGCCGCCGCAGAGAGTTTCTTTCCCCAGGCTGTCTCTCTGATGAACACTTATCAGCCAGTGCCCAGAACAATATCATGTTCAATTGCATTAATTCAACTATGTCTTTGTTTTTAAAAAACACTGTATATATGAATATTTGCAAAAAAAAAAAAAAAAAAAACATCCATTTTTATTTCCCGTCTAACATATTTATATTTCAAATGTCTTCACTGGGAGCAATGCGGAACCGAAGTCAAATTCCTTGTTGGTGGTTACAAACTTAGAAAATAAAGCTGATTCCTATTATGATTTGGAGTGTGCTGCCAACTTAATACCAAAATCCCACCAACACAAGTGCTGGTCAGTATTATAGTCAGAAAATGGATGAAATGGAGTCTCCAGGGAGTGTAGTTCATTTAAAGCACAAATTGAACCCTTTAATAACAAGCTGTGAGTATAGGCATTAAGCTGTCCATTTTACAACCATAATAGGAGGATTTACTGTCTTTACTGACAGAACTTTTGTAAATCACGTAAAAAAAAAACATACAGTATCAATGCTTGTTTCTTTGGTAACCTCTCATAATATTACAGGAGGAGTCAAAGGCTGAAAAGAATAAAACTAGAAGCTAAAAAAAACAATGATGCCATGACGTCTCTTACCATAAGTCTGCAATGGTGGGACACACAGTCGGAAAATGAGCAGAAGCGGAGCTGGATGGGTGTTGTAGTCAGGCTGTGTTTCAGGAAGATGTGTGTGTTACAATCATCTCCAGATCAGAAAACAGGAAACTCTGCAGTGTGCTTTATTTATATTATTATATATATTTGCTTATATTCAATTCAATTCAATTCAATTTTATTTATATAGCGCCAATTCATGAAACATGTCATCTCGAGGCACTTTACAAAGTCAAAATCAATCATATTATACAGATTGGTCAAAAATTTCCTATATAAGGGAACCAGTTGATTGCGTCAAAGTCCCGACAAGCAGCATTCACTCCTGGAGAAGCGTAGAGCCACAGGGAGAGTCGTCTGCATTGTACATGGCTTTGCAGCAATCCCTCATATCTCTTTTTCTATCATACAAAAGCAATGTAAAAAAAATACTGAAAGTCTAATGTAAGACAGTGAGCTTGAAATATATTAGCAACATTAAACTGCTCCTTAAAAGCAGCAGGAAGACAGAATCAAAAGCGTTTTTAGGGCAGATGGTAGCACTCTATTCATTCTTGGTACAGGTTTTTGGGTTCGGTGCATACATGAATACAGCTGTTTAAAATCTGTGCACATGCAGAACATTTATGCGCGAGTATTGAGTTCTAAGTTCTGCTTTAAAAAGCGAAACAAAGCAGAAAGGACTCCCAACCAAAGTTTGCTACGTGAGAACAATATGTTTTCTCATTTTAGGTATGGTTATGATGGGGAAGGAAAGGTGGACTGAACTACAGTTTTAACTCTGCGTTTTCAACAAGGATGTGGTTGATGTAAAATCTCTTAATTATTTAATTACTCACCTGAAACAACATCAAGCTGACTATAACCATCGCTGGTACAGAGAATATAGCCTATAATCCAAAACTAGCCATCTGTAGCGTTAACCAGGCCACATGTCAGGAGAGTCTTTATAACAGCAGACATGCAGACCAGAGCCTATCCAATGAGCGGCGTTTTCCTAAACATGCTTCTATGGTGTATTTTAGTACAATTGATTGTCTATATTATATAAAATAGCCCCAAAAGTAATATAAACATTTTATGATCAAATGACCTCACAATCTTATTCAACAGGTCCTAAACGATAACATTTAAATAGATTTTATAACTGTATAATCCATCTAACCCATTTATCCTTTATTACTTGATTAAATCAAACCGAATCTTCACAGTATACTGGCCACTTTTTGAAATGCCAGAAGATATTGATGAAATCATTAATTCATTTTCAGAAACAACATCTCTCCACTCTTTGCATTGTTTTTGTTCACTGCTGAATAAAAGGAAGAAAAAAATCTATACATATTTGTTTCTTCAGATTGAAATGTATCAAAAACATAATAATCAGTGACTATAAATCCTGGTGCATAACAAACCATCATTTTGTGTACAATTACAGCCCCATTGCAATATAAAAATGGGTATAAAATGGATGCTACTCAATCCTAGTTTCCTGTAAATTGCTGTCTTTCGTGTCTTTTTTAGTCAGAGATAAAAGGATATCACTAGCAGTGTTTTCACCATTTCTTTCTTGTTTTCTTGTGCTCTCCTTGGAGTAAAAGAGCACGACTAAGGTTGAGTTTAAAGTGCAGCTAAGGGTAAAAAATGCTAAAGGACTAAGAGTACTACTGGTATTTCCGTAGCTGAAAGTATGTAGTGGGTCCGGTGTGCAAACTGAAACAATAAAACTGGGGATAATTAATCAGTAGATCTTGTCAATGATTCAGGGCCAGCTAAGGCAACAATTAAACAGCTTTCTGACAGATTTATTTTATGGAGAGAAAACACTTCCTCCTGCAAATGCAATCCAGCTTATCTGGTGTATGTACTTCAATGAAACTAACTGCAACCCAAGGTTTGGGATGAGTTCCTACAGCCTGAAAACGCATAAACTCAAAGTTACAGACTGCCAAGGGAATGTACACCCGCAGCATTCAGCTGGCTTTAAAGACAATCCACTGCTGTTGTTGATGACAGAGGCTAAAAGGAATCAAACATTAATCATTACTCGTCTTAGCGTAGTCTTGGCAATGTATTTGTTTTTAGAGTAAATAGATGTCAATTTGGCAAAGACTGCACCGTAAAAGTAAAATAGACATATGGGCGCGCCTCTGCTGAGAAAACTCTGACAGTGTTGTATAAAGTGGTGGCAGTATACGGTCAACAAAATAAAAATTTGAATAGCCACATAAAGGGGGAAAACTTTTCTTTACATTATGATAAAGAGAAACCAGATGGTTCTGATTATCCATCCATCCATTGTCTAACACGTCTATCCCTTGTGGGGTCGCGAGGGGTGCTGGTGCTCCAGCTGTCAATGGGCGAGAGGCGGGGTACACCCTGGACAGGTCGCCAGTCTATCGTAGTGTTCTGATTTTTTTTTTTTAAATCCAAGACAGAAAAGGGCTAAAAAACATTTCCTTTTTCATTTAGGACTGTGACTGATTACATATAAAGGAGATAAACACTAATGAAGGGAAGAAAAAAGTAGGTGCCACCGTGCGCTGGCATGTGTTTGTGTGTCAGGCAGAGAAGATAGGGTGGAGAAAAGGCCCTCAGATCCACCCCGAGATCAATAGGTAAATTACTGCAGAAAGTCACACACTCACACTTTATCGTACACATGTGCACGCATGAACCCACCCACACACACCCACAGCAGTCAGCGTGCAGCGGCCTTATGAAAACAAGCCGTTTCACATCAATCACATCTATCCTTTGCTCTTTCTCTCTTGACCTTCAATCATTCCACCATCCACTCTTTCATCCATCCTCCCTTGTTCAGCGTATCTTTCCATTCTTTCATCTATTTCTCCTTTGCCTCTAATCCGTCCTTTAAACTGGGCCTACGTTTGCCATGTGTTCATCCAGTGATGAAAGGATCAGCTCTGTGATTCCTGCCAATCAGACCGCAGCAGGGACCTTCCCATCACCATTAACACACATGTCACCCAGACATTACAGGATGAGCTTTGGGAAACTCGTCTGGGACTCTGCTGTCAATCCAGCCTGTTCAATCTTGCTTGCCTGTCAGGCCAGTGGTATAAGATATACTTCAAGTCTCAGAAGCTCTTGAAAGTACACACGATTTTTTTGAGTATTAAAAGAGAATTGACAAAAGAAGTAATGCACCAAAGTTCTGAAGTGTGTGAGTCAATGTCTGTGAATAGTCAGGGCTTTAACATCTCTTAGACAGCATGCTTGGATCAGATAAATTCCACAGCCGTGCTCTGTCCTTGCCACACCGGAAATGTGTGTTTGTGTGCGTGTGTGTGCGTGTGTTTCCAAAGCAACGAACTGGCGCCACAAAAAGACAACAGGTGCTAAACACTGATGGTCGATGGAGGTGGTGGGTGAGGGGCGGGTTTAAAGGTTGAGAAGCTGTCATGGCAACGTTCTTCTTACACAAACAAACTTTTTGTTCACGACTGTCAAACCAAGGAATCCAAGGTTTGGAAGCTCTGCAGCTTCCCACACACGCACACACACACACACACACACACACACACACACACACACACACACACACACACACACACACACACACACGCACGCACACACACACAAAGGTTCTGGGTGTTTAAACATTCAGTAACTCAGCGCAGAGAAAGAAAGAACGAGGTTTATCAGAAAAAAATACTGTACCTATTATTAAACAGATTTTTTAAATTAAAATGAGCCACACCCCTGAGACTTTGTGGTTGTAAAAGCCATAGTTGTTCTGATTAGAATGTTTTTGTATTGATACAGATTCAAATCATTTAATAACCAGCGTTTGCCGAGTCTATATTTTCTCCAAACTCGATGTTTCAGCTTTCATTGGCTGTTCCATCTTGGGCTAAATAGGTTAAGAAAGCAATTTTTTAAAAAATAAAATCACTTCACCTAATACAGGAAAAGCCATTGTGTTTAAAGCGCCATGTGACCTAACACAAACAGTTTTCAATAAATGCACATCTCCGACCACAGTGTTGCAAGTTAAAGGCATACTATGTAACATTTTTCAGTTAATTAATGTGTTCCATACCGTTTTGGATGATTAAATGAGTCATTTCAGGTTGAACAAAGGTTTTCTTGGCCGCCCTGGTGGTCTGTGGGGGAAATACCGCACTTGCAACTGCAGGAGCCCTCAGCCCGCGCCCACAGGCTCAGAATCTCGTGCAAGATCGCGAGAGTCGGTCTTGCTTTACGGCGAGAACATGTTTGTTGCTAGCGCAGTGGCGATATCTGTGCAGTTATCATGGTGGAACCGGCGATAAAACAGCGAAAGCCCATGTCGGAGCAGGCAAGAAAGAGGAAAAGGGCTCTGGACAGAAAGAGGAGTCGTACACGGGTGAACATCGGACAAGCTTTTTCCGAACGGCGAGAGCTAAGAGAAAGAGAAGGCTGCAAGGCTGACGCGGACCTCGCGTTTCTGCTGATGCGATTGTAAGTAACATTGTAGGGTTTCCCTCACGCTACCGCCTCCCAACATTCAAAAAAAAAAAAAAAAACTAACTCCATATGCGCGCAAAGCTTGTCCCCCCCCCCCCCCCCCGCTCCGCCGGTCGTCCGCTAAGCAAATTCCTAGGGGAAACACTGCATTGGAATGGTTTCTCTCTCTCTCTGTGTGCATGTTCATACTTTCACTGTGTTAGTCATTGTTTGTACTGCCGTTTTTTCGACTTTTCTATTCGTTGCGTTCGCCTGTCTGCTAAGCTCAAAACAACCGCGCCTGGCTTGACGGAGAAACCAGTAGAACAGCTCAGCATATTTACGACAGTGCACTTTTACTTTCGCCCTCTGGGGGGAGCCTCGCTGGAAAATCAACCCCGGTTGCATAGTATACCTTTAAAGCAAGTTAATTTTCAGGTCCATATACAGCACTCGGTGTGTATGGATGCGCTGTGTGGGCTGCTCTTCTCAAAAACTCGCCCATGTAACTTGAGATAGTCAGATAAACGGGTCATGTGATCTAGAGTCTGAGCTCAGGCTGCGTAGCAAGAAAACAAAACAGATATGACACTTACCTGATCAGACATATTTTTGGTTCTCTGTTGCAGGATTCAGTCTATATTGGTGAATTTGTCTTTGTTTTTACAAGTAACTCCATGACTTCTCAGTCTGCTGGTCCAAACTGGTCTGCTTTCAGATTCCAAAACGCGGAGGGAGACTGTTTAATTTTGCGACAGTGCAGTGTTGCCAGTGGTCTTCAGGGGCGCTAAACCTGGAAGGTCTAGCGCCCTCTAGTGGCACTTACACAGTGCTGCTTTAGGTTTTGTCCATGACTCATTGATCCTTTACAAATTTCTTAATAGGGAAATAAAATATGTAGTGCAATACCGTCAAACTATCTGATTATGCAATCCTGCTATGTATGTAATAGAGAGCATTCAGAAACAAATTATTTTACTGTGTTTTTATAGAGATATATAGAGGTACTGGCCCCCGAGGGGTATTCTAAACTTAAACTAAATACCCTCATCCCAAGGTGGCCCAAAAAATTTTATCTGCTTGTAATTTACATTGTGATTGGAAAAAAAAAAAAAAAAACATGAAGTTACGATAAACAGATAGTGATAATGACAGCTAGATCTATGTAGTCATATTTCTTTGAATAATATTTAAATATTTTCAAATCCCAAGATACTGAGATTCGTTTGTCTAATACTGTCTGTGTGCTGGTCCTTAAATCTCCGTCAACCAGCTTTTAACTGCAAATTTAAGCCATTGACTTCTTTAACATCTTCTCGCTGACTATCTTTGGTAAGTTTCAATTCACCCAAAGAATCGCATATCAATTTTGTTTTGCCTTCAGTCTTACTAAGCAAGTTACAATTTGTTTTTAATCCTTCACGCTCACCTGTCTTACCCACTTTTTACAGGAAATCTGCACATAACATTTTACATGTCACACCCACACTACATTTACACAGTAAGTGCCCCGATGGCAAGAGAAGTTCAAGTCCAGAGTTTATTTACAGCAATGTACAAAAGGATAAAATGAAAAGACCCCCAACCACATATCTCTTGCCATATTAAAAGCCAATGAGTACTGTACATGTGTTTTAATTGAGACTTAAAATCATTGCAAGTTGGAGCTTGTCTGGTGTGTAGGGGGAAGTTAATTCAGCACTTTAAGGACTCCAACCTTGATTACCTCTGTGAACCAACTGGAACCTTGGTATAGCTAAAACAAGTGATCATTAGATTTAAGGGATCTAGAGGGTGCATAAGGTTGCAGGAGGTCAGGCAGTTCAACCCAGGAGCCAACCTGTTTACCAGCTTATAGGTCAACAATAAAACTTTAAAATCCATTCTAAAATGAACAGGGAGCCAACGAAGAGAACCAAATAACCAGGGATATATTTTCCTGCCTTTTAATTTGTGTCTGAGGATGACCTGCAGCATTATGGACCAACTGCAGCCTTGCAAGGCAGGTCTGACAAACACCAACATATTGTGGCCTTCCTAAAATTATGCCCTAAGTCATTTTTTTCACAGTTTTTAAAAAGAATAACCACACAAAATAATACGGCCTAAGTCACTCTCTTGACATAGGCCATTATGCAAGAGGGGTGGATTTTCATGATCTCCTTAACTGAGAATTTAAACAATTTCACAAGGCGTGGACAGTATCCTGAAGAGATGATTTAGGCAAAAAATATCATTTTTGGCAAAAAATATCATTTTTGGCAAAAAATTACATAGGCCATTATTTTAGGAAGTTGATGAATCTATATTATAGAGTGATCCCGGTCCGATCCCTCTTAAAATCATTACCACAAACCCACCACACTCCTCTTGTCACTTAGTAACGTTAAACTTGAGCTCAAGTGTGGCATTCTCTGCACAGAAATCATCATGGAGCATGGCCTTCAGGCATGCTCTCCCCAAAGTCTACGTTTGTCCATATGGCTGCATGGGTTGCGTGAGACTGCCAGCATACCTTCCATCCTCCCTGTCTCAGCACTGATCCCTGTGCAAGAAGATCAGGTTCCACAGCCGTTCATAAGAAACTCCATTTGTCCCAGAAATACAAAGTAAAAACTGTATCACGCAAACAGCCAGGAAGTCAGTTAAAGTAACATACTCTTTAATTAAAAACTATTTAAATTTATCAAAAATAAAACTCAAAGAAAAAAGCCAGTTTAAAAGTATAGCAAGTAGAACCAGAGAGCTGGTGATATAGTATACGTAACCCCTTTTGAGGATCACTCAGTGGATCGCAAAAGTATAAACACTCCCTAAAAGCCAGTTTTTTACCAGTTAATAAATTGACAAAAATAAATTACTTCAGATATTATTTATATTTATATGACATTTATATTACTCAACAAAAAAAAAAACATAAAACAAAAAAGCTTTAAGAGGCGTTTTGTTTATTAAAAAGGATGCAATAACCTAGTTGCTGAGAATCTGTCTTTATGTAAAGCAGGATATTTGTGCACCTAAATGGTAGTTTATAGTATCTTCATATCCTTTCTGTTTTGAACAGCTCTTGGTCTAAACAAGAGAAAGGTTATGATAAATTACTGGACACAATAAAGTTACGCAGACTGGATTACATAAACAAGAATGTTTGAGTTATGATCCCAAGCAAACGCCCAATACAAACACGGTTTGACATTTTTTTAGACCAAGGGTACTCTTTGGAAAAGGAGGAAACATTAAGTGATTTTTTTTTCATCTGTATACTGTCAGGTCCTGAAAATCTTTAAAGTGTTGGTTATCAGGAAGACTCATCATTTAGCATTTACTCCCCTTCATGTGTCAGGGAGTGTTTGTGTAGCCCCGTGAGCCAGTGCGCACACTTTTGAAGAGGTTCATTTTTCAAACGGTGTAATTGATGTCATCAAAACAAGGTTTGAAGGATTTGCTGCTGCATAAAAATAACATCATAACTTATAATGTGAGAACTCATAAACACTTGAAACCACCCCTATTCCCACACTGACACACCAAAAATGTTCATGTTCATTCCCACTTCTTACAAAAAATCTAAATATATGCCCTCTCTGCTTTGCTTTATTGTTGTTTTATAACAGGATATTATGAAGCCTCTACTGTCTGAAATGATTACATAAAGAAAGGTTTCTTTTAAATTTAGTAAACTGGAGAACATTTATTTTTCTTTAAAAATAACTGTTTGCTGCTTTTCCTTTACAACAGAAGGGTTATTTAAACATAAGACAAAATATGAGATAATCACAAAGTAAGTAGTGAAATTATTAAAAAAAGAAATGTGTCAGTACGTATCAAAAGGCAACCCCCAGGACAGACTACACAGCCACTTAAAGAGGGTTAAAAGGATCTTAAAGTTAGCCCTATCATTAACACTACAAAAGAGACAACTGCTTTGAAATGTTTCATATAATTACTTCAAATGTTTAATACAATTGCACAAGATGGCACTTTAGAGTAAAGCCGTTTTCCAAGCATGACCTGCACAAGGAATAAATTTGTATCTGAGAAAGGTCATAATCTACATCTGAGGTTAATGTGACCGTAAAAGTTTATGGTGATCTAACAGTTCTGTGAACTGTGCTCAAGAATGCTTCTGTTTAAAACCAAAGCCAGAATTTTCTAGAGATTTCCACAAGTTTGACTGGGAAAATACTTTCAAAATTACATAACTATTTCAGTAGACTAACAAGTGCCACTGACCCAGCAAGCACTAAATGTCAAATCCAACTCTGGTTGGTGGTAATGATCCAGTGTTTCATCATCCAGTATGTCACTAAAAATAAGCTGTAGACAAGTTAAAGCAACACCTTGTAAGTTTTGACCTAAGTATTAGCTTAATTTGAGATACATTAAATGATTTTTTAGGGCAGTATACAGCACTTGGCGCGTATTGATGCTCTGTGCGGGATGCCCTCCTCAAAAACTCACCTGTGTAACTTCAGAGGGTTGGATCTGTTGTTGTATGGGTCATGTGACCTAGAGCCCCACTTAACAACAGTCTGAGTTCCCCTTACACAAGATAGCTAACCTTACATGTTTCTACTTTTCTCATCCTCGACTCAAAGTTTGTCATGGCCGAGGGAAGCAAAAAGAGGAAAACTATGTCTGAGGGCAAGGCAAGGCAAATTTATTTATATAGCACAATCAATGCAAAGTGCTTTACATGATTAAAATACAGGAAATAAAGCAGAAAAAAAGTAAGTAGGAAAAAGCAGTTGGATTATAAAAAAAAAAAAAAAAAAAATTGCATTCGACTGTTTAACTAGTGCAGTCGAAGGCAATCCTAAACAAATGAGTTTTTAGTCTTGATTTAAAGGAACTCAGGCTTTCAGCATTTTTACAGTTTTCTGGAAGTTTGTTCCAGATAAGTGGAGCATAGGAACTAAATGCTGCTTCTCCGTGTTTAGTTCTGGTTCTGGGTATGCAGAGTAGGCTGGAGCCAGAAGACCTTAGTGGTCTGGAGGGTTGATACACTGATAACAAGTCTGTGATGTATTTAGGTGCTAAGCCATTCAGGGATTTATAGACTAACAGAAGTATTTTAAAGTCTATTCTCTGAGATACAGGGAGCCAGTGTAAGGACTTTAGAACTGGGGTGATGTGCTCTACTTTCTTAGTCTTAGTGAGGACGCGGGCAGCAGCGTTCTGGATCAGCTGCATCTGTCTGATCCACTTTTTAGGCAGACCTGTGAAAACACCGTTGCAGTAATTGATTTGACTAAAGATAAACGCATGGATTAGTTTTTCCAGATCCTGCTGAGACATCAGTCCTTTAATCCTGGAAATGTTCTTCAGGTGATAGAAAGCCGATCTTGTAATTGTCTTCGGATGCTTTTGGAGGTTCAGGTCTGAGTCCATCACTACACCCAGGTTTCGGGCCTTCGTCAGTGGTTCCTAGCTGAGGGGACCAAAAGGAGAAAGGGAGACGGGATCGCTCCAGAGGAAAAATGAGTGGATCTGGCAAAGGAATCTGCTCGTTGGTGTTTGATGAAAGAACAAGCGGGATGAAAGACCCGTTCTCTTTTTGCATCATTATTATTAGACTGGTAGGTATCTTTTACATGCTGTATAAAGAATATGTCCGGGTCTATATTTTTCAGTGTTGTAGGAGCTAAACACTAGGCTACCAGGCTAAACGTTGCTGTTGGGCAAAAAACAAACAAACAAACAAAAAAAACAGGTGAATGTGGCCTTGTCTGTACCAGTAACTCCATGACTTCTCAATCTGCTGGTCCAAAGTGGTCTGCTATCAGATTCCGTAACACCAATGATTCATTTTGCAGTGCAGTGTTGCCAGTGGCCTTCATGGGTGCTAGACCTGGAAGTTACAGGTCTAGCACCCCAAGTGTCTAAAAGTTACAAGGTGCTGCTTTGCTTTTGGCCCCTTGAGATGGTCTGACACAAGGGATAGAGGCAAATGACTGGTGAGGATTTTTATCAGGCTGAAGAGTGGATGGGCTTCCAGCAACCTGCATCCTTCATCAAAACTGAAAATGAAATCTGTTGGGTCACAACTTTAGGATTTTTTTTTCTTTACCCTTACCTAAGCAACTGGTTTACAGTGGAACCTCTGAATACGAATTAAATTTGCATCTTAAGAATGTTTCTCTGGAAACAATTTTCAACAAAAATAACAATAATAAATAACCAATTTTCCTCCTAAAAATGCAACAATTCAAATTAACAGTCTTAAAATAACAATACTTCTGGAAGAATAAAAATAATTAGAAAAGAGTTGGAGTTTGAATAGTGAGTTTTGCTGTTCCTCTATCGCTTTTCAGGTTAGCGATTTATTATCTTAACATTCAGTTAGTTTATTTAGCATTTAATTAACTTTATTTAGATTGAGTGGAGTAAGGCGGTAAGTTACACTTTACACACCACATTATTATTTATGTGTGTGAATGCCCCCCGTGTGCTACTGCTGGATATGTGAATTTCCCCCTTGGGGATAGATTAAGTATCAATCAATCTGAAGAGCGACAGGGGTGTAGTTGTTCTGATGCCTTAAATCCCCGACTAGACCTTTGTGTGATTGTATATAAGAAAGTTCCTCTGTTTTTGCAGCTTAGGTGCCCAGCATGTGGAATGCTAGCATTTTCTGGTTCGGGTTGTGCCAGAGGCTCTACAGCTGGTTCTGATGGGTTGAGGGAAATAACAATAAGAACCAAGCCTAGCAGTGACCTATTCTACTTCTAACATTTTCCAAATACCCCCATCCACCCGTGTCTCCATTTAAGCATGTGTGTTCATGTTTCTAGGAGAGCGATGTTTGCTTTACCACATTAGGTAGACACTTACATCAGCTGCTGAGTTAGGTGTTCTTTCTCCTTTTTCATTTTCTGAAGCTCCACAGTGGAATACCGCAGCTCCTCACTCTGTGCTGTTCACACACAAAGAGAAATACCCACAGATTTGAGTTTACTTGACGTGATGAAAAGCTATTCACGGCTGAATTGATGTCAAGCTCCTCACCAGAGGCTACAACAGAAAAAGAGAGACATATGAGAGAGAATGGAAAGGCAAGTTAGCTGGGCCAGAGTTTTATATCATGGTATTTCCTTACACTTGCAAGTATATTAAATGAACCAATTTAGATAACATAAAGCAACAACAAAACAAGGATTAATAGACAGAATTTAGAGTAAACCATCAGCAAAATTAAAGAAGCAAAAATTTACCAATTAAGTGACTTCAAAGTAGTTAAAAAGGTAGAAAGGGTAGAAGATAGCTATAGTACTGTAAGTGATAAAGTATTTTCCTCCGAAAAGATATCTTCTACTTTTGCTTTTTTATCACACCTGAATTTTTCAGATCATCAACCAAGCAGACGAAGATAATCAGAATAAACAAAAGTTGTTTTAAAATCATGATTTCATTCATTTCCTTATTTATTAGAAAATTCTGTCTAGACTGTAGTTGGATAAAAATGCAAAGCATCATAGGAAAATCAAAAAAGATCTACAAAATAGACCAATAGAACATCTCTGTAAGCAAATAAAAGACAACGCAAGTTTTTCAAAAACCATGAAGGTCTGATCTGAAACATTTAAAGATGCATCTCAATAAATTAGAATATTATTAAGTTTTTTTCTGTAACTTAATTCACTAAGTGAAACACATTATATAGAATAATTACATCCAGAATGTTTTTTAAAGCCTTATTTTCTCTTGATTATGATGATTTTTGCTTAAAGCTAATGAAAACAAGACATTTAGGATAAGAAAATTACATCAGACTAATGAAAATTATGTTTAATACAGAGATGTGAGTATGTTTGATACCTGCTTAAAGGTTGTTATTTACAAAAGGTACTTTTAACCAGACAAAGGAATCTCATTACAATGCATTTCCGGATTTTTAGCGATCTAGACATGTACGTTTGACAAAAAAGTAAAAATAAAAAATATGTAAGGCTAGAAATACTTTTTACTTTACTTAAACTCATGATACAATGAGCAAACAGAAAACTAATCAGGAAATACATATAAATGACAAAATAAACTATTAAAAGAGATGAAAATAAACACGTATTAAAACTAATAGGACAATGAGAGGTCAACATGATCCCCGGCAACTTTCCCTGGTAGTTAAATCTAAGTTTTATTAATGTAGCAGCTCAGCAGGCCAGCAGAAACATTTTTCAAAACAGCAGTCCTGCAATAAATGCTCTGATGCTATATTTCAAATTTAAATGAGGCCAGCAGCTTGTCAGACTTTGGCGCTGCACTTCCTACACCTCCAGGCAGAATTGGAAATCATCTGCGAAAGAGCATTTGAGTTTGAAATCTGGACAGTGAATAACTAGGGACATACCACAATCATACTGGATAATATCATCTGCAGAACATATTTAGTTACTGGAGCGATTCCTTATTTTATGATTTACATAATCAGTAACCTCCCTCATTACTTTCATTAAACTCAACAGCATAACAGCAATTTATTTAGACCACAATTTGGCTCAAATTATCCCTTAAGAAAACGGTCTGAATAAAACCTTACACAACAAGGGTCTTTATGTCCAATCAGCTCTGGCTCAAGTTGTTCTGAGGGCAAAAACGTTTGCATCTTAAAAGCATTTAATTAGCTTTGTTTAATTTTTATGCTGCATCTTTGTGAAGCACTCGGGATTGTTATGTGTAAGAGGTGCTAAATAAATAAACCATACATAGGTCTCTAACAAATAATTTTGAATAAGTCATACTACTTATAAAATAATTAACAAATGTGATATTGTTTTAAGCAAGGGAGACAAATTTGTTCTACATGTTATTAAAAAACATGATGACCACACTAATATATTTATGTGGACGTGCAACCTAACCACACCGTAATTAAACAACACACAGACAAAGGCAGTAGCACACAAAAGTATTCACACCACTTGATTTCCTTCCAGAATCTTTCTCGTCACTATGCGTTAACATAGTAACATTTTTTAATGAGACAGACACCAGCTCAGGATGCACACAGATTACATATAACACACAGACACAACAAGATATGATGTTTCCTTTTCCCCCCTTTGAAATCAGTTGATTGCACTGACCAACAACGCTTGCTGAAAAGTTTAAAGCGTGCAAATAGTCTTTAGGGTCTAATAAGATTCATATACGAGTCTAAAAGTCAGACAGCAGTGCCTTTACAAACTATATAGATTGTTGTGTTGTTCCATGAAATAATTACCCAAAATCATTTCCTCACATTACAAAAGACTATGATGTATTTTACTGGAATGTGTTGTATAGACTAACATTAAGTAGTCCTCCTGGGTCATTACTTTATAGAATCGCAGTTTGCTACAATTTCTACTGCAAGTCTCTTGGGGTATGTCTCTACTGGATTTACACATCTAGACACTGAAACTTTTTGTCTTTGCAGAATAGCTCAGGCTCAGTCAGATTGCTTGGGGAGTGTTTCAGTTTTTCTAAATCTTGTCACAGATTATAACAGAAGTTATATTTAGCTGTGTACTTTGCAACACATTAATTAGCTTTGAGTGCTGCAGCTCTAGCTGTATGTTTGGGTTTTTTTGTCTTCCAAAGGTGAAACTTGAACACAGTGTGAAGATTTTCCGATGCTCTAATGGGTTTTCATCTAGGATTGGCCTGAGTTTATCTCCATCCAACTCCTCTGACCAGCTTTCCCTGTCCCTGCTGGAAATAAGCATCCCCACAGCGTGATGCTGCCACCCCTATGTTTTACCATGGGGAAGGTCTAGTCAGAATAGTGTGCAGTGTTAGTTGCACCTTTCTCCTGAACCTGGCTTCTGTCGTTCTTGGTCTTTGTGATGCTATCTCTATTTAAGGATATCAGAGTAAAAGGTTCTAAATACATTTGCATACCACACTTATAGGACTTTCAATTGTAAAACAAACAAAGTGTATCATACGCTGTGTTGGTCTAGCAGATACATTTCTGGAGGTAATGATACAAAATGTGGCCAAGAGGTATGAATAATTTGGCAAGGCTCTGTATTATTAATAAATTTAAAAATGTACGATACTTGAAATCATATTACATTAGCATTAATGTTATATATTGCATTAGCATTTCAATTGTGTCGGAATGCTAAAATAAATAAATAGCGTTATCACAAAGCTAACTGGGATGTAGTCTGCGTCAGGTATTTGAGAAAGCCAAAACTGGATCTTCTAGTAGAAGCATGTGTTCGTGTTCGTAAACATGTGTGGGAGCGTGTCTGCAGCATATTGGAAGAATTGTCTGTGAGGGCCCTTCTGAGAGGTGCAGCGGGGCACAGTGGCTGGGGTCCTGGAGAGCACTCAAACGATCCAGCAATGTCAGCCTGACATTCCCTCCCTCCAAGTCTTTGTTTTGCTTGCTCGCCCTCAACGGATTTTCACTCTTCATTCCCCTCCGTCTTTTATAATCAGTCCTCTTTCTGCGGCTCGTTGTTTTTCTTTCCCTCTCGCCCTCACTCTCTTGGCTCCCTCATCTTGCCTTTCACTCACTCTGTTTCTCTCTGCAGGAAGAGAGGAGTGTAGGAGGTCCTACTCAAACCGGCAATACAACGATAATTGCTTTCTGGTCACCGTGACATAACAAGGTCCAACCAGGGTAAAGCATCACGCTCGCTCACTCACTCAAACTCAAAGACAGACAAAAAAAACAACACAAGAATGAATGAACAAAGAAAAACTTCTGTGAACGACGATGACAAACACACACATGTGGACGCACACGCAAATACACACTACAGAGACATGCCCAAGCAGCAGAAGTTGTGTGAATGGTCGACAGAGCAAAAAAGGTTTGAAATGAAAGCAACCTGGCCTGAAATTCTCTCGTGCTTCTCGTGATAAACAGTAACGCACAAAGCAACTTCATAGAAGTAATAATTACAGAAACTAACAGGCTAGCTTTGAAATTACCGTTTGGATGGCAACAGTTACAATACAGCAATTATATTATTACCACAAAACCCTTTCAGACGTATTATTGGAATATTTCAAACCAAAATACTGTAAAAGAGATCCAAACTGCAAAAAATAAAAAAAACTAAACGACTATGCACACAACTAATCACTAAAATTGCTACCATAATTATAGTGATCGTAAATAGAAAGTGCACCCTCTGTCACTTTTATTATTAGTTTAAATGATCTAGTCTTTACCAGGTTCTAAGTTTATTATTCAAATCAAACCTCAAGTACACAATAACACACACAGCAAGTAGTGTTTGACATGATAATTAGTAGTACATTTAAAAAACAATTTAACATCGGCACAGAACCTGATCATCAATCTAACATACTCAGTTCCTGCAGGATTAAAAAAGCAAGAAATGCAGCCCTATTTAGAATTATAAAGCTTGCCTTCATTTGTAAAATAAATTTTCCTTTTGTATTTTTATGCATATTTTGGTCAAAATAACAACTACTATGATGTAGTGTAAACGCAGGGGTTTGTGTGTAGTTCCTACAAACTATTCTGTGATGTAATAATATATTTCATTTCTACGTGCTAAAGCAACAACATACTGCCAACTTGTTTTTTATATGTTATTCATATTTAAAAATGGCCAAAAAAAGACATGTCAACCTAAAAGCTTAGACTGAAAAGGTTGTTAAAGGCATCACCTTATGTGATGGCCATAATAAAGCATATCCGAAAGATTTAAAGTGTAACTTTTAAACTGTGAAGATTGTATCATCATTGATTTGATTTGGAAAATCTCATGCCATTAGCAATAACATTAGTAAAAATACAGGCAAGTGAAAATTCAAAAGTGGCTAAAAGGACCCAGTTGAGTCCTCAGAGGATTAAAGCAGCGTCCTCCCTGCTCTTACAGATTGCCAGGTATGACGTAACACAGAAAAGATTCTTAATGTGCTGGTGACAGAGAAGTAAACTGATGAAAATTTATTTTTAGCCGCCTAGACAGAGTTTCTCCACCACGTAGTATAAGATTAAGGGTATTATTAATGTGTCATTGCTGGAATATTAGTGATGCTAGTGCTGCACAATGTTTTGACATATCCAATTAAAATTTAAAGGGCACACTTTATTTATTTACCACAACTGTAGTTGTGTTTCTCTGCATGGGCATACCTGTACTGTCAGTAGACAAAATTGCTTATTTTGGACCTCAGAACAAACAACAAACAAACTATCTAATAAGGATGAACACATTACTAGAGCATAGGGGGTGAAAGAGTGCTTCATTGCATTTTCACCAACAGTTGTTAATTATTGGCTCAAAAAATAAGCACCACCATATTTTGGTTACGTTAGAAAATTATTGCTTCATTAATAGGATTAAATATCATAAAGTGTGTCTAATAAAAAGCCCTGATGTTGCCACTGAGTGACAGCTGTGACTGACAGTTTAATTGCCTGCTGTACTGTGCAGCATTTGGGCTCATGCTGCGTACGGCTGTTGGAGCTTCAAACACATTTTCTTCAAACATGCAATCCTTGTGCTTTTTCAGTTGAAGAGTTGCAGTAAGAAGGCTGTTAATGGATGCTGTTGAGTTTGCACCTGATCCCAATTGAGATTACTTGCCTCTTTGACAACATATATAATTTATTTAGTATTTCAAGATAAACATATGACATTTTTCTGTTTAAATACTTCTAATAGGGCAATTGACAAAAAATACATATGAAAACAAATCAGTTTAAGATACATGTAAGGAAGTGGAATGCCAAAAAGAAAATTATGTGCAATAAGAAATTTAAAAGCCAGTAAACCAGATGAAATCTGTCAGTATTGACTAAGCCTGTTTTTGGTATATATGCAAATCATCATAATCTCATTTAATATTAACTAATAACCTATATAAAGGCTTCTCATAAAATATTACACAGATCGTACAGTTGAACAAGTGGTAATCCAAAGAGAGCTTCACAAAAAATGGAAATAATCACAAAGCTGCCAAAACAAGCTCAAAGAGGAGTAAAGTTTGACTTTTTACTTTTTTGGACAACTTGGGCTGCTGCTGACATTTGGTGAGAATTATACGTCAATGGCCCCCCTTAAAAATCTGAACTGGAAAAAAAAAAGTTGACATGTTTAATCATTATTTTCCCGCCATCTTTTGCTTCAGAATGATTTTTCTAATTTCTTTACCAGAAGTAAAACAGCAGAGAAACACCTACTGTCTTCAGAGAGTTTACATCATGTGATGCCATGTATAGCTATAACGAGTACTCACAGTGAGTAACAGGAATTTACATTGCCAGACATACCGACAGCGTGCGGCTCCCTTTACAGATACCTATAAACACGTACACACAGTTGAACCTGAGAATTTTTATGAGTGTCTAGATCACATTCTCAGGTTTTTTAGGTACCACGGCCTTTTCTTGGGTGTATGCCTAGTTTATGATGTGTCATAAAAGTACACCAGCTCCTGAACCACAGCAGCTTTGTGGAAATATGTCAAATAATAGCAGCACAGTAGAAACCTGAATCCTTAACTTCTCCGCCTAACGACTGCATTTGCCCAACTCGCCTCAGCCTGGAACTACCTGTATTTTACACATATAAAACTAAATTACGTATTTGTGAAATCTAAACTCGGACATCTATACATGGCGGAAGCAAGTGAAAGAAGCCCTTTACAGGGAGGTGATGCAGAGAAAAATGTCTCACTTAGCTGCCCTCTGTCTGTGAGGATATATGTGACGTTTTTATTTTGCTACTACAAACTCACACATGCACAAGACTGGCTCCAAAGGAAATAGATACCTTATACAGTAGTCTTTGGATGGCCCTGCGTGTTGGCAGATGGCTCCGGTTCATGGAGCGGTCAAACCCTCTTAAATGCATGCTCACACACACAGACAGAATTCTACACACCCTTAGTTCAGCTTGGGAAACTGCATTTGTTTTAACCTTTCCCCTATTTCACAAAATGTAAAAAACGTAAAAAAATAAAAAATAAAATCTCCCACGCTGTCAAACCACTTTTACGTCAAACTCCACAACTTGCTTGCTGAGAACTGTACAGAATAAACTTAGATTGTGTCTTCATTTTGCTGTCATCTCATTGGCTGTCTTTGTCTCGCTCACTGTAAAATTCCACAGCCCTGGAGCTTGATCTGTCATCTTCTCCCTGTTCTTCCCCATCTAACCATAAACCACATTCATTCGCGCATATTAGCCAACCTCTTTATGCTCTTCACAGCCTATTTTTCCTTGCCTACTCCCTCTAACTGTTGTTGGAGTATAACAGTGGGACACTGACAGACAACACTGTTCAGCAGCAAACTAGCTCCCATATCAGTTTGCAAGGGTATTGATTGTGGTTATTTTCTAATTAATGACAGCATTTTTTTTTTACAATGCTGGTACTGTGATGGACTGCCGACCTGTCCAGGGAGCACCCTACCTCTTCGTCATTGGAGATAGGCTCACTTGCTTCTTTTTCTTTTGTTTTACTGTAATGGTTCACAAAGTTCCTCTGGCTGAGAGGAGGGCTCTCAGGTGAACAAATCATAAATGTCGACATTGGCTTTTTCCCGTTATCTTAATATTCCTCTTTCTTCCTTCCTTTTTTCTACAGAGGTTGATCAAATCATATTTAGGCAGGAAATAGCGAGACGATAAGACAGATAAAGTCTAATCTTCAAAACATTATTCCACAATAGGGATTCTAGCTGCTGCTGGTCTGTTTAAAACTCACTCTGAACTCTATGAAAGCATTTATAAATGCTGTATGTTTATGTTGAAATTTTACTGAATGCAATTAATGTTTGTGTGCATGTGCACAACTCAGTGTGTAATAAAATACCATATCAAAGAAAGAGCACATTTTCCTTTTAGCGCACTACTCCATTTAGAGGCTCTAACCCCCCCTTCCCCCCCGACTCAACAGCCGACTACTTTTATGTGTACATAAAAAATAATCTGTAATTTTAATTTTTAAAAGTTAGATTTTTTTGCTCAACAACTGTGGCCTATGTGACGAAAAGTGTGGACGCCCCTGATCTAGATTATAAACCATATGCAATATAAAATTAAAACCAATATATATACTGTGTAAAAACACACGTAACTTTTCCTCCTCACTGTTGGACATTAAATCAGACTAATCTGACTTCTCTGTTTTAGGTCAGGTTTGCCAAATGCCAGAATAATCATCTAATCTTTAAGTTAGTTTTTTTATTACTTAAGTGTACATACACCTAGATGACTATGCTTTTAAACCATTTGAAAAGAATCTCAGATCATTATGTACTAGCTTTGCAACTCTTTGATAGATTAAACTGTATTTAAGTCAATTGGATGCACATCTATAGAGATCTTGTGTTCTTCACAAGTCTGCTTCCTTGCTTGAAAGTGTCAGGTTCATCTGTTTAAACATTTTTTATGCAAATACAAACATCAGGGGATCGTCCAGCAACCGCACGATACAGGAAGGAGACGTGTTCTAGAGATCAATGTGTTTTCAAGCAAACCTTTATTTGAATAGCCCTATCCATGTCCACAATAATGGTAAAGCGCTTAAGAAAATCAATATATAACAACAAAATACACATGGAGATAAAAGAAAACATAAAAAACTGGTTAAAAAGAAGATATTTAAAACAAAATAGATAAAACAAGGTACATAAGACCATAAGTGCCCCCACAGTTTTAAGTATTAAAAGCCTGTCAGAATATAAAAGTCTTGAGCTATGAGTTAAAAAGGCCAAGTTCAGTTATAGATTGAACATCTAGTGGAAGCTGCTTCCAGAGTCAAGGTGGGGCCAAAGAAAAAGTTCGGTCACCCCAGTGTATGTGCTTTGGTCTGAAATGTGCGCCTCATCCTCAGAACAAAAGCTAAAGTGCTGGTGAAGATGCTAACTGTACCCAGGGTTTCCCACACTGTATTATAAGCCTGGCGGGCCGCCGTGCTTTACTCGCCCAATCCCCTCTCCCCCCAGGCTAAACTTTGTTTATCTATTTTAAATGCCTCAATGTTTCAGAGCAACATAAAATGGTCAGTAAAGTTCCGTTCTGAGAGAAAACCTTCAGGTCAAAATAAGCTAGCACTAGCTGATATTACCTTGGCGCACTTCGGTATCCGGTCAATGGACTGTGCCATTAACCATTGCGGACAAACCTGACTCTGACAAAAGCTCTGTCGGGAGAAATGGGCCAAAATTACAGCAAACTATTGGGAGAAGTTTGTGGAAGGATGCCAAAATTGTTTGACCCAACGGTTTAAAGGGCAATTCTACCAATTAATAATGAAACAAATCTAAACTTCTGAATTAGAAAAACGTTTTAAAAATCTCCCTCATTACACTGACTTTTAGCAAATATAAATTATTTTAGTAATCTTGACCGAAAAAAGGAAAAACTGTCTTGTTTTATTTTAGACAGTGAGGAACAAAAAGGTATTTATACCAGGGTTTTCCCCACTGCATTATAAGCCATCCCCCACCAGGCTGATACATTTTTTTATACATCATAACCAAAGAGGGTTGTCAAAACAATTGATGTCTCGATATAATCAATACTATAAAATGAATTATTCAAAGATACAGATTTAAATAATATATATAAACTGACCAATTCACATCAGCCCAAACTGTGGCACTTATTCCGCCAGCAGCGTGCAGACACACATAATGAGCTGCTGCTGGAAGTTTTTAAGTCTGCTAACATTTGGAAAAAAGCCAGAAGAAAACATGTGACAAGATAAACACAGAAGCGTTATTCAGAGAAACTTTCCTAGGCAGACAGACAAGAAAAACGAAGTGCTGAACGGTGCTACGTGCTAAGTCACCATTAGCCCCGCCAGGCTTTGTCAGTTTTCTCCTGGTATGTAGTTCTGTATATGTCCCGTTGGAAGTGTATTTAAAGCCCAAAATACTGGGCTACAGTTTCCAATACATCTCATCATCACTTATATTGTCATTGTAATCAAAACTACAAAATATTGTAAAAAAAAATTAGAAGAAATAAACATTTAGTTCTTGTGGTTCTGTCCTTCTATTAATACCAAAAGCTTTGAAATGTCTTCAAAAAGCCAAGAATAGTTGTAATCAAGACCATTTTAAAAGTCAACAAAAAGTTTGAGTATCAAAGAATGAACAAACAAGGCTCTGTTTAAAATCCTTGCATAATAGAGTTAATTGGTCAGTCTTGTTCTCCTCCTAGCTACAAAGTTATTAATTCATACTTTAAATTCTGTAAACAATTTCCAGTTGCTAAAGCTGAGATGCAAATTCAACCGTGTAAGTTTTTTTGGGTGTCTTTTTGCAAAAGGAATTGTTTTCTGTGACCAGATGCACTGTGTATTTAGATGGAGGTGAGTGTGTGTGTGTGTGTGTTCTTGTGCTTGTAGCTGAGCATTTTGTGCTCATTTTACTAGTAAAATGAGGACTTTGATGTAAATGAGGACCAAAAAAAGGTCCTCTTTTTTCTGGGCTCTGGGTTTGGTTTAGGACTAAGGTGTCATTTAGGTTTAGGTTAGGGTTAGATATAAAGCGGTGAAGGTTAGGGTTAGGCTGTACAAAGGCTTGAAGATGAATGGAAGTCTAAAGGCACGGTCCTCATTATGTGCATTAAGCAAGGATGTGTGTGTGTGTTTGCACGTGTGCTCAATCCTCTGTATGTTTTATCCTGCCCGTCAGTTCGTGCAGCAGCTGTTTCATGATCACGTCAAAGAGCAAACACATACTCACATGGCATCAATACAAACAGTGGACTACTTACTTTATATACCTCTTCCCCTTTCAAGCCATCTCTCCCTTTTTTCTCTCGTGTGCGTGTGCAATCATAAAAACACGCGAGGACACACACACACACACACACACACACACACACACACACACACACACACACACACACACACACACACACACACGGCAGCTGTTTAGAGCAAGCAGTACAGAGAAAAGGACCAACCCACGAGGTGAGCCAGAGGCTAGTGCTCCTTGAGGCATTTACTGTCAACATTAAACACACACACACACAGTAGGAACGCTTTTCTAACTGGAAACTCTAATTTCCGTCTATTACACATATGTACCCATGAAAACATATGCCATCTTGCCCAACAGGAGTTTGTGTGTTATGTTTAAAAATCGCAGAGACAAACCATTAATCCCTATCAGTCTGTGCAACAGTTAACAATATTTAGTCCGGCTGAGAGATTATTTATTCATGTCTCCTTTCCTCTTTTCCTCCATGTCAGTTCCCGTTCAGTTTACACTTTGCATTTAAATGCAATCTCTACTTTGCCTTATGAATACGCGTGTGCTGAAGAGTAAGTGTGCGTTACCTGAGAACACCTGTGTGCAATGCTGCAAAACCTGAGATCTGAAAGCCTGCCAAGCCCCGATCAGCTGATGAAGGAAACCCTTTACTTCTACGAACTGGCTGCCACAGAAGCGGAGCAAGGTAAGCGTTGTCTGGAGCATCCGCTGCTGCCGCACACACGTACCTCTGAAACATGAAAACATGCACCAAGTTAAAGATTCATGGATGCTGAGACAAACAATTACTTAATAATCAACCCCTATTTTGACACACACTTCATTAGGTGTAAACACCAATAGCCAATCAGCCAATCACGTGGCAGCAACTCAATGTATTTAGACACCTAGACAGGGGACTTTGCATAATGGCAGGCGTGTGCAGACTTACACACTACTTTAAATGTTGTGGCTAATTCTGAATATCCCCAAGTTACAAGAGCTTGTGAAAACCTGTGCAAGAAGTTTATTTTTGTTTTTCCATTTCCCCTGAAAGATTTGAGTTTCTTTTTCAAGAGTCTTGTGCAGGTCAAATTAAATGTGTTAAAAGTTCTGAAATTAATTAGCCACAAAAAATCTGTCATTTTTGTATCCAGTGTATAATTGGGTTAAATTTTTAGACTCACAAGGTGGTAAGAGTTGATTTCATTCATCTGTTAATAAATATTCTACAATCAAAGATGAACTTGTATCATAAAAAAATCTAATGTAACCACGATACCCTTAAAATAAGGAAAAAAAAATTTAAAAGCACTTTAACATTTAGACGCACAAATACAAGCCTGCCTGTCATCAAGCCAGATCTAATGCAAAGTGTGTAAAACTAAAATGTTCGAAAAGAACATTTTGTTACTCTGAGAGCACTTTTAGGGGAAAATGCGGGTGAGAACATGCTGAACTCCATCTCTGTTCAGGAAAAAAGGGTATTCCTTCACAAATACTGTGACACACAAGGAGTTGCAGGATTGTTATTTTTCTTATTAAGAGTATGAAACTCAATGATCTGCTGAATCTTAGACAAAGGACAGGGTGAGAAAGCGGTCTTCAAGCTGGTTTGCAGGGCCTGTGTGCATGGGTGCGTGCAGAGTGGATGTGGAGCATGGGCACTGGTTGTCTTAAGAGTCAGTTTTCTAATGTCAGATGGCATAAATCATAGGGCTGACAGCACCAAATGGAGGAACAGATATGAGCCAGATATGTCATTTGAGATAAGGTTGAGACGGAATAGCAGAGACACAGAGAGACTGCATGTATTTGACCCCAGACGGTATACTCATGTAGAATTTCTCAATGTCAGCAGGGTGATTAAAAAGCACTATTTCCTTGATACCCCATCTCTTCTCTCTCACTCTCTCTCTTCACCTCTGCCTCCATCCTGTCGTTAGTCGTTCATGTCTTTTTCAGCCTCTCTTCTCATTTCCAGGAATTAACCCACGGGTTAGATGAATTAACATTCCCCCTCTGTTTTCTCTCACTCGTTTCCCATCTGACCTCCTCTCCCTGTGACGTATCTGGTGAAGATGCAAATAGCCATAGCAAAGTTTTCTTCTTCTTTGTTTGAGTTGGAGAAGTGACGCACATCTCAAGCTGTTTGTACTTTATTTGCGAAGTCTCTGATAGATCATTATGCTCTCAGTGTCGTGTCATTAGATTGGACTTTCATTCGTTGATTTCTGATGTACCATCCTTACCGGAGTGTTTCAGTATGCTGCTTCTCTTTCCCAAGTTTCTCCTTTGCCTCATCCTTCATGTTAGCTGCCGTCGCCAGCCTGTCAGTAAAAAAAACCCAAGAGAAATCTGAGGGAGGGAACGTGAAGTGTCAGCAGCAATGTATTCTCATTAGAGAGCCTCAGCTGAACATAACACCACTTAATTCTCACAAGGGGGAAATTAGTTTATAGGCAATTTATCTTAATGATCCAGATGGAAGTATGATGTTGGTAAAATGAAGAGAGATTAAAAATTAAAACGTTCATCATGAGTGACTGATGTGAAGAGATGGGCTTCCTTCCCCATCTTATATTGTGTCTTAGACACAATAAGCAAAGCTGGATGTTAGAGGAGGGTTAGTAACGCATGATAGTCAATAGCAATGTGCACTTTTACACCCGCCCTTGCAGAATTGGAAAACTAGCATATTTACACATTTGCATATTAAGCAGAGTGCAAAAATTGTAAACCATCTGGTCTACTGCATCACACTAATACGGCCGTTAGTGATAATCTGACCTATTAAATGGTTTTATAGCCAGCAATAATCTCCAGACATAAATGAATAAAAGGTTATGGCCCTGGCAACTAAATGAACCCATCTAGAGCCAAGACAAGTCTTATTTAAAGGCCGTTCATCAAAGTCTTCTTAATGCATTTTCTTTTCGTCTATGTTCAGAATTGTAGCACAAAGTAGTCATTGATTTCAGTGCCTGAATGGAAAAATATTGAAAAAAAAAAGAATAAAGTAAAAGTGAATGGAGTTGAAAGTTGCTGAAGAGTGACAATGTTACATATAAAAACACCAAACTAGGGCATCTATGCGTAAAGTGCTTTTTTTTTCAGTGAGGAGGAGGTCTGGACATCTGGAGAATGGATTTAGGCAAATGTAGGGATTTTTATCTTTGGTTCTGATCAGCCATGTTGATGTCCTGGGGCATCCGCCCTTCTGTTTCTCCCAACAGCTTTGTCATCAGAATTTAGCCATCAAAATGTTATTCCCATGACACTGCTTGTCAGTCCATCTGCAGATAATTTACCTACAAATAAATGTTTGGCCTTAAACAGTAATTAAACACAAGTGTTACACATTTGATGGTTAGAAGGAAAAGAAAATACTCAGATGGTGTCTGCAATGAAACATTATTTGAGGATGAAAACTTTACAACACCGGCAGTCCCCTTGATGGTCTGGCTGTTGACTCTGCCCTCAAGAATAGCTGTAGCCGTAGCACAAACTGTGTCATCTATTCCTCCTTAAGCTTTGAACTGTTCCTTTATTTAAATGCAAATGCTTCAATTGTTAACTAGCCCTGGAGCCAAAAGAGTTTCAAACACAAAGACTATTTTTGATATGTAAGGAGATATCCATCCTCACTATCTGTGCTTATTTTCACTAGGCCTCCTAAGCTTCCTGTACAACTGATATTTATAGCAAAAGTGCTCATTACATTCATTTCTTGTTGCCAATAAATGGTCACACGTCTGTAGAACATATTCTAGTTAAAAAGTTTTTTTGGCAATATCAGAACTAATTCTATAATTACAAAAAAATATATGGCAGTGCCTTCTGATAGGGGTATAACTCAGAAGGCTCTTTTTGTTTAAAACAAACAACTTATCCACTTTAAAAACCTAAAGAAAGGACAATTGTGGTTTTTCAGGCTTTCACATTTTTCAGGACTTCCAACTTTAAGATATGATGATCTATCTCCTTTAATATCCATTTTTACAGACAGGACCTATCAAGTCCTACAGATTGCTGCAAAGCAAGTTTATGATGCAGAGGGAGACTGTGTGACCTGGACCTGCAACAGCACATTCTGTTCCTTCATACGACATCACAAAATAAGGCCTGACAGCAAGATGGAGAAAAGAGTAAACATAATAGGCAACACAGCTTACACAAACCAGACTTGACAAATAGAGGCTAACAGCAGACAGATAATAATCGTGAAGTTCAGCTGAAAGTGCAATCGGAATGACACGTAATAATCTTGGCAGGGGATTTTCTGCTTATTCCAAACTCACTCTCATAATCAAACTGCAGTCTGATCAAAAAGGCTGCGGCATAAATTTACTGCAAGCCACATGGGATACCTCATTTGACTTATTATTACAATGATAAGAAGTCTAGCCCTTCTAGGAAGGGATATAGGGGTCTGCATTTATTTCTGAGAAATATATTAGCACCCAGTCAGAGTTTAATTGGGCTGAAAAAAACCTTACCTCATCCTATAATCATCCAAGAACAGAACTAAACTTAGTGAGTACACTAACACAGAGTGAGCCAAAGGTCTTTATCCATGCTTAGTATGTAGGGAGACGAAAGATCTCACCGCTGAAGAAAAATCTGATATTGTAGGTTACATCAATTATTTAAAAAACAAAATTATTCATTTCCCTGGCAGATTTAGATTTAAAGTTATTTAAATCTAAATCTTTAAACAGGAAGTTTATTCACGTAAGGAAACGGTTATCTTTAAAAAGATAATAGGTCTTCAATAGCATACTCAACTCACATGTTACAGATAATGTAAAAAGTGATTTAATAATGGAGGAAATGTGTTCAAAATATACTTATATGTATATTATGTGTATATATTACAACAACAAGTTGAACTTTGTCAGGAAAAGTGCAGCGTGACCTCTGCACGTGTTGTTGTATGTATTGCAATTCTGGGCAGTACGCCAATGTTGAGCACTAAAAGACTTAAATTTAACCTATTGATGCAAACTGCCACACAGCAGGCAATCTATCCTGCTCACCAGGCTGAAATAACAACATCAGTTCCACTGCCTGTTTTGTCAAGGACATACAGAAAGTTAACACAGATCCATGTGCATGTGGTGAAGGGGGGAATTACCTGGCTTTCTAATCTGTACACTGCAACTATCGAGAGAACAAAAAGCACCATGGAAAGAATTATAGCTTAAAGGTCCATTTACTAATTAAGCAGTCACTTCCAGCAGCTGTTTATGACCACACGGGTCAAGTCATGATACAATCTAATGGAAAGTTCATGTTCAGATTGTGCAACAAAAAAAACAGCTTCACTGACAGCATGAAGCGTGCAGGTTTGGATCTAGCACGACTTTCATCTTAAATGCTGCGGATGTGATGTGCCATGAGTGCCAGAGGTCAACAACATACAGTGCTGCAAAGAAGTATTTGCGTACTTACTGATTTCCTTCAAAAGATCTAAATCATTTGAAAACTGCATTCTTTTTTTACTCAAACATTTATTGAAACATTTGAGTGAAATCTGTAAGGGGACTAATACTTTTTCAAGGCCCTGTTCCTTCAGATAAATGCATGTGATTTTGCTGTTCATTCAACTCTGGGGAAGAAGAAAAACTGTGTGTAAGAATTAACATTTATATGGCTTTTATGATCACGTGTATTTGGGGTTCTTCTCACTTATCACCTTTGTTTTCTGTGTCAGTGTTGAATATTTTAAGATGTTGTTTCTAAACTGATCATTTATTTTCTCTGTGCAATATTCTACTTTCAGTATGTGCATGTGCAAAGGGCGTCCGTGAGCCCTTTAGCTATGTGTGTGTTGAATGCCATTGCTAGAAAGTACGATTAAAAGTAGCAAACAGACCATAGCTTCACCGTGTGTGTGTGTCGATGAGAGCGATATTCTTCGTAATTCCTTATTTAGGGATTAATCTTTGACACTTTCTGATCCTTTGCATCTTAAACATGTTTCTATCCCTGGCCAAGCATTTGCTTTTCAAGTGACAGCAGACCAGACTCCCACTGTTCACCCTTCTGTACCAGACAGGCTCAAAGCAAGATCAGAAAGAACACTGCCTCCAGAGGAGTGCTTGCGTGAATACGCACACAACCCGCTCGCGCGTGTGTGCGGGTGAATTTTACGTGTCTGTGGGTCTCACGGATGAATTTGTGTGTTCTTTGCGTGCATGCGCTGCAGCTCCTGTTCCCCAGGCAGTGGCTGTCAGTAGAATAACTAGGTAGGGCATAGCCAGTGAGTACATGTCAGATTAGAGTACCCCCTACCAGAAACCCAAGTCGGCTGCCCCATCAGGACACATCACACACACTCACGCACACACAAACAGACAGGACCTAGCATGAACAATGCTAATCTCAGCCTCAGTGTTAACATGACCTACCAAATCAAATTTTTTTATTTTTTTTCCAGGTGTGTTAGGAGAGAGTTCGTTTTTTTCCCTATTCTTTTACATATTTTCAGAGGTTTGGGATAAAGGTCAGCATCACAAACTCAAACCAAACATCCTCCAGCAAATTTGTTTCCAACGAGTGAGCACAAAATGTTCCATGTCATTATGTTCTTTTATATTAATCTCAATAAAGGCCTCATGATGTGATAAATCTGTCTGCCTTTTTTTTTTTAGCTCCATTTTCTTTTTTTAAGATGTGTTAATGTGTGCACTGCATACCCTGTTAACAATCACCTGCTTCTAATTGATGTTTAATGTCTCGGGGGGGGACACATTTATTACATTAGGGTCCTGCTCCCTATTCAGGAAGCAGATTTTAGCTTCAATTAGTAAATTGGGCTGCAACAAAAAAAGGAATGCTGTGGGATTTATTTATGGTAGTAATAATGTGGTTAAACATCATGGGTATCAGAGACATGTACAAGTCTCTTTTTGAACGAGTACTGTAAGTAAGAATTCAACTTCAAGATGACTGAAATTAATATTACAAATGAGATGTATTTAATTTTGTCTGCCTGCAATGCTCTTTGCTAAAGGCTATGGCATAATACATACCTTTTGGTGTTTAATTCACAGCATGAACATTTATCAATTTCTTTTTTTCCCCCAGTGTCCTTTCTTAAGTCATTAGAGCTAAAATCAGAGTCAAGTCTCAAGTCTTTAAAATGCAAGTATAAGTGGAGTCTTTAGAGCACAAGTTTAGGCCAACTCTCAAGTCTTTAGAGCATGAATCCAAGTAAAGTGTCAAGATTAGAGCATGACTTAAGCTATGTTCACACTACAGGGAAATGTGACACAAATTGGATCTTTTTCTTTTATGCGACCCATATTTGTCTTTTTCATGACAGTGTGAATGGCCCAATTCTGATCTTTTCACCAAAAAAAAAAAAAACGATTAGTGACACTTCCATATATGGTACTAATTCGGATACATATTGGATATTTTTCAAAGCGTCCACAGTCTGAACAGTCATGTTGCATTTTATCCGTCTTTCACATCACTCTCCTGTCTCTCGCTACACATCCACACACAGCAGTAGCAGTTAGTGCGCCATTAAAGATCAATGTTAATAACTGTGCTGCTTTCTTCTTACCTTACTTCATCTTGCTATCATGTGGTCTTAATATTGTTGCTCAGCAGCTTTCAAATAACAACAAGATTCTGGTGAGATGATGGCCATTATTTGCGTTTTAATTTTTTTCTTTTAAACAAAACTTTATCAAACACTTCTAGAAGCAATACTGACTTCCGTAGACAGTGCAGTGCTGTGTGACGTCTCCTTCTGTTATCGGCGCATGCGGGTCGCTTTGCGGTCTTCAACCATTCAGACAGCAGTATAATGGTGGTCACGTTTAATAGTAGTATGAACAGCCACCTCAATAAAAGAAAATCAAATTTCGGCAAAAAATCAGAATTGAGCATCAAGACCTGCAGTAGCCTTAGAGCCAAGTCCTAAAGCTGTGTTCAGACCGAACTCCATTTGAGTGTTTTGCATCCTCCCAAACATGATTACCTCATCCTCAGTAAGTGAGGCAGTGTTAGAGGAATCTTTAGAACCTGATCGGTGTTTGAACTGTTTAGAAGCAGTAGAGCTTTCTGAGCTATCTAAAATTTTAGCTTCATCTAAACCTTCTACTTGTATGTTAGACCCAATCCCAACCAAGTTATTTAAGGAGGGATTCCCTTTGATCAATGCCCCTATCTTAGACATGTTTAATTTATCCTTAGTAAATGGATATGTACCACAGGCTTTTAAAGTAGTTGTTATTAAACATTTACTTAAGAAACCATCTCTTGATCAAGATGACTTGATAAATTACAGACCTATATCTAATCTTCTTTTCCTATCTAAAATTCTTGAGAAAGTAGTTGCTAATCAACTTTGTGAACATTTACAAAGTAATGACCTATTTGAGGAGTTTCAGTCAGGCTTCAGAGCTCATTGTAGCACTGAAACAGCTCTGGTGAAGGTCACTAATGAAATTCTCATGGCCTCAGATAATGGACTTCTGTCTGTACTTGTCCTGCTAGATCTCAGTGCTGCATTTGATACAGTTGGCCACAATATTCTCCTACAAAGACCTGAGCATACTGTAGGGATTAAGGGAAAACCATTAGGCTGGTTTAAATCTTATCTATCAGACAGATTCCAGTTTGTTCATGTTAATAATAAATCTTCTTCAAACTCTAGGGTCACTTGTTGAGTACCACAGAGTTCAGTCCTTGGGCCAATTCTCTTTACTATATATATGCTTCCGATTGGCAAAATTATCAGACAGCATGGGATTAATTTCCACTGTTATGCTGATGACACTCAGATATATTTATGCAAAAATCCTGATGGATCCAATCAATTACTTCGACTGCAGTCATGTCTTGATGACATTAAAAGCTGGATGACTTTAAATTTCCTGCATTTAAATTCTGACAAGACAGAAGTTGTAATCTTTGGACCAGAGTCCTCAAAAAATAAACTTCTTAATCAATCACTTAATCTGGATGGCATTAAATTGGCCTCTGGTAATAAAGTAAAAAACCTTGGTGTTATTTTTGACCAAGACATGTCATTTAAATCCCATATTAAACAGATTTCCAGAGTTTCCTTTTTTCAAAATTGCCAAAATTAGAAATATTCTGTCCAGGGGTGATGCTGAAAAACTAGTCAATGCATTTGTTACTTCAAGGCTGGACTATTGTAGATTTTTACTATCAGGAAGTCCACAAAATGCAGTTCAAAGACTTCAGTTGAAATGCTGCAGCGAGATGAAAATGCTGATGAAAATCAACAAGAGGGATCATTTTTCTCCAATTTTAGCTTCCCTTCATTGGATTCCTGTTAAATCAAGAATAGAATTTAAAATTTCCCTTCTCACATATAAAGCCCTTTATAATCAAGCTCCATCATATATCAGAGCTCTTCAGGTTACCCTGAACTATCTCTATAGGCTTAGGCTGCTGGAGAACATCAGGGTCTATTTTTCTCACTCTGCTGAGTTCTCCTACTGTTCTCCAATTTGCATTGCTTGCTGTCATTTCAGCTTTTAACTTTTTGTTCTCTGTCATTTTTTTTCTTCATAGTAGGTACACCTGGTCTGGCGTTCTGTTAGCTGTGACATCATCCAGGGGAGACAGATCATCCAGTATTACCATACAATGTAGAAAAGATTCCTGGATCAATGTGTGCTTCTGTCTCTCTTGTTGTGTCTCTGCTTTGTCTTCTGTAACCCCCAGTCGGTCGAGGCAGATGACCGTTCATACTGAGCCTGGTACTGCTGGAGGTCTTTCCTTCCCATTAAAGGGGAGTTTTCCTCTCCACTGTCGCTTCATGCTTGCTCGGTATGAGGGATTGCTGCAAAGCCATGGACAATGCAGACGACTGTCCCTGTAGCTCTACGCTTCTCCAGGAGTGAATGCTGCCTGTCAAGACTTGATGCAATCTACTGGGTTTCCTTAGATAGAAAATTTGTTGACCAATCTGTATAATCTGATCCAATCTTTATAATCTGATTGAATTTGACTTTGGAACGTGCCTTGAGATAACATGTTTCTTGAATTGGCGCTATATAAATAAAATTGACTTGAATTGAGTCAGGTCACAAGTCGTTGTTTTTTAGTCTAGAACTTGAATTCAAGTCACTTGAGTCAAAGTCCCATATCCCTAACTATGAAAGATGCTTCAGTTGAACAACAGGAAACACACAAAATGCAATGCACAGAGGGAGAGAGGTATTTCTAACATAATTTCTTACTTATATTTATTATTTATATTATTAATTGTATTGCACTGCTTTGTAAGTTAGTGTGTGTGACTTAAGTGTATGTTGTGTGCGAGGTTATGTACAGTGATACCTGCTTGTATATGTTTTGCTTTTGGGTTATCTAGTAACCATGTAAAGGATTCCATGACAACGATAATCAAAATAACACACACACACAAACACGCACGCACACACAAGCAGATGGACAAAGTACGAGGTACATACAGTTATATCATATAACAGCTAACCAAATTAGCCAGGGGGTCAGAGAATGTCTTTCTTTCAACTTGTCATTCTCCAATAAAATTCTGAATCACAACATGTTTGTTTGTGTTTTATTTGTAAGTGTGGGTTGCTATGCAACTGTTTCATCAAATAATTGCCTATTACCAAATGAGACTTGTCCTACTGGGTGTCTGTGAGTGTGTGCTACTGTGCGCGAGACTGAGTTCAAAAGTGACTCTTCAACACCATTTACACAGAATTTCAGAGATGCATAAACATTGTTGCTTCCTTTTATTGTGTTGTCATGACCCCCACCATGTGCTGGAGCCATTAGAGTTGATCAGTGGTCCTTCAACAACGAGAGCTCTGCTTTCATGCAGTGATGTTTATTGCACACACACATATCAGACTTTGTGTGTGTGTGCGTGCATCTAAGAGAGAGCGAGTCTGTTTGTTCAATGTGGTAACATGAACTTGAAGTTGGATTTCTGCTGATACCTCACAAGCAGGCTGTGATGGCTGCTCGAATCGGCTCCTAGCAGACGTGACATATTACCTAACACATACACAAACAGAGGGGAATTAACAGTGTAGTGACTGGAGCATTGTTTGTTAGGTTGCTAGTGGAAACTGGAAATTGGAATAAAACCACAAGTACCGCTTCCCTCAGAGTGCTTCCTTGTTACAAATAGATGCCTTTCTGTTTGGCATCCATCATTTTGCTTCTCCTCCACTCCTGTTCTCCCACCTGTGAGTTGTCTAATCAATGTTGCCATCCAGAACCCAGGTGTGTGTGTTTCTCTCTGTGGCTTCACTCACACATTTTCATGACAGCTTCTTTAATACCTGCCAAGTCTGATTTTGATTGATTCTGGGCACAGGGATAATTATCCTACCCACTGCAGGTGCATGTAGGTGTATGCATCCATGCTCCCAAGCACACACTCACACAAACCACCACAGAGTCAGGTGAAGGCATATACAGACTCACACCAAGCAACGCTGTTGGATTCAAGCATGTGACCAGCCAGCCGGGGGGAAATAAGCAGAGCGTGTCAAATTCCCAGACGCTTCTCTCAACGCCGCAAGCATGCGCACAAGTTACGTGATATGTTTCAGCCTGTCATCAGTTAGTGGAGCTGTCTGCCCGAATACTATCAGGTTTTTTTTTCATATTTGAAAGAGTGGCTCTACCCCTTGATCTTTCTTTTAACCTGTTTTTGAAGAGGAAAACCATCTCCTCGCTTCTCCATCTTGTTGTTTTTTTACTTTCCAACTCACCCAATAAAGGTAGATCATTCAAAACTAAGGAACCAAGCCTCAAATATTACTCTTAGCTGATTTAACCATGTATGTAAATAGTGGTAAAAGCAGATGGGGCTTGGATTTGATGTAAATGGAAGATAATTTAGTAGATAAAATAAGGTTGTCAGGATGCTAAAAGTAAAATACTTGATACTCAATACCATTTTCAATACCCAGGCAAATTTTTTTTTTGAAGGCACAGGGTTTTGTCTTGTTAACAGAAAAATGATCAAGTACAAATGACAAAATTTTAACTTACTTAAAGGAACAATAAGCGATATTGCAACACTAGGTGGTACTTGAACACTGTCAAATCAAGATGTATGACAAGCCACGCCTCTGTCTACCTCCACTCCAGCTGCAACCCGTCGCCTCCTATGCACATATTTGTAAAGGACAAAAACACAGCAAAACAGCATCACCTTTCAGAGGAACATTTCTAGTGAAGAAGTAAGTAATTCATAACTTTATAATGCTGTTAGCAACAGAACATTTTGATCTGCTGGGGGTGCTTTAAGCCATGTTGCTCGCTGCTCTGACAGTAGCATTTTAGGGCAGGGAGGAGCTAAGTCTTGACTGGGAGCTGTTCACATGCATGTACATGCACGGGCTGCCGGCCCGGCTTGTAAACAAGAAACTGGAGAACAACACAGAGAGATGCAGTGTGAAGTCATACATACCATAGTCCATCTATAACATTAACTTTAGTTCTTCACATCACTATGTTTTGTTCTTGCTATCTAAAATAATGAAATTTCGCATATTGCTCCTCAGTGTTGTAGTACTCGAGTCCGAGACTTGAACTCGAGTCCGAGTCATTAGCTAAATTTAGCGACTCGTGACTTGACTTGGACTTGAGCACTGATGACTCGAACTTGGACTCAGACTCCTACATTCAGATCATTCTGACTCGGATGTTGAGAAAAAGACTCGACTTTTTTTATATCATTAGGCTATAATTTTAATATGTCATTAGAATATTATTTGGTGTATGATTTTAATATCTAAATGGCGCAACCGCGCACATGACATCACCATCTCATAAGCAACGCCCCTTGCCGCTAAGGTAGGGCAAACGGTGTGAGAGCGCACGTAGCAACCAGCCATTACACAGGCAACAGATACAACGGTATGACCGACTTTTCAGCTGTTAAACTTTCACAAGAGGATGTCCAGGCGCCCATTTTACTGGTAGAACTGTGGAACAACATACCAACGTTCAGCTCAAACGATAGCTTGAGTGTCGAGGGCTTAGAAAGCCTGGAAAACGGGCCGAGTTGATAGAAAGGTAAGTCGATGTTTTTCTCCTCGGCGTTCATGGCGTCATCGGCCGTTTTTTTCTGTTTGTAGTCACCGTCCAGGAATCAGTATAAATTGTCCGGCCCGCCGAACAATTTAGTCCGGTCCGGTGGCCAAATGCATTATCATTATCCAACGGCTGTATCTCCCCGCTGCATCTGCACCAGATTTTTTGTGAGGGAACGCTGCCGAACGCGTTTGTGTGAATCGCCCGGTGGACGGGCGAGGAAAAGGTGTGACAGCATCTGCGGTGGCGGGCGGCCACCGCCGGCCGGCCGGAGCCGCGGCGGTGGCCAATAGGCCGGAGCTGCGCTTGGCTGCGAGGGCCGATCGACGCCGCTTGCGGCTTTAACATCCTTCATATGCGGCCTATCAGCGTACCTCGAGTCGCTGTTGCACGTTCCATAACAACAATGTTTAAAAACCATGGTTAGGAGACGTCTTAGACTTTCAGCCTTTTACTCTGTAAAAAGCAGTCGTTTTACAGAGTAAAACCAAGGGTAACTACAGCGAAAGAGTGGAGGAAAACGCATATTTGCCCTACCTGTACGTGATATGAAGTCACGTTCTAAAAATAGCTCGCTAGCGGAACGCCATTATTAGTGCAATGGATTGTTACTGCTTCATGTCATACGTCACACGTCACGGCATGTTCCTACAACGAACTTGGATCAATAGTGACTCGACTCGGACTCGACTCGGATTTTTTTTTAATGAGTTGGACTTGATTCGGACTTGAACACTGGAGACTCGAACTTGGACTCGGACTCGAGGCATAGTGACTTGACTACAACACTGTTGCTCCTTTAATCGGGGGTCAAACAACAATTAGGGAATAATTCAGTCCTCGTTTAGAAAAATATCCAATTTAGAAGTGTCACTTCCCTGTTTGACAAAACAGTAGACGAGATAATACGTTGTATAAGTGTTAATATCCTTCAGTAAAGTATGTACCTTTATTTAAATTGTGCAATTATTGAATTCTACTATAGTTGTTTGTCTTTGCTGCGCACAATGTGTACTTCCCTTTGCCGGTCAATTCTCAATTGATATAAATAAATTTTACAACTGAAGGACAATTAAAGAATAATTTTAAGCTAAAATAAATGGCCGTTTCTCAATTCACGAGAACGCGAGTACGGACTCGCGTTCTCGTCAAGTCCAGCCTTGGCGAGAACACAGGAAGATCGGACTTGACAAGAACGCGAGCACGCAGCACGTATGGTGTATTGAAACAGAAGCGTACTTGTGACGTCATGAGACACACAGTTCTTTAGCATTTCTTTAACATTCAAAAGTATTTATACACCACAATAAATCTTATTGAAAATTTTTTGAAAACAACATGTTTAATTTCTAAAAAGCCTAAAAATTATCTTGCCGCGGTGCATTCTGGGAAAGCGGTCAGTCTGAAGAACGCACAAGTCTGCTCTGATGCATGCTCGATAAAGAGGGCGAGGCGAGAACAACATCCGGGGATGTGGTGCGTTCTCGCTCTGGCGTTCTCGGCAATCGGAACAGTGCTCGGGCTGAGGCTGATGACGTGTCACGAGCACACAAGACTGCTCAAGAACGCATATTGAGAAACGGCCCTTGTGTTTCAAAACAAACAGATATGGTGCATTTTTTACTCTGCATCTTTGTTGTGCATGGCAAACAATCTTTATGAGCATTACTGCCACCTACTGGGCCGAAATGTGTGCATCAGCGCTACTGGTGATCCAGAAATAAGGGAACTGAAAAGGTGTGATTAAATGAGTAATTTTTTAAACATGTAATTTTTGTCTGTAACTAATTAATTGCAAAATAATGAGTGTGTGTGTGTGTGTGTGTGTGTGTGTGTGTGTGTGTGTGTGTGTGTGTGTGTGTGTGTGTGTGTGCGTGCGTGCGTTTTTGTACTTGCAGCTGAGGGAGAACATTTTTTTGGTAATTTTACAGGTAAAGTGAGGACTATGATGTAAAGTGAGGACCTTTTTTGGTCCTCACTCTTTTCCTGGGCTAGGGGTTAGGTTTAGCACTAAGATGTCAGCTAGGTTTAGGTTAGGTTTACGTTTAGGTATATGCTGGTATGGGTTGAATGCTGGCATTCAATTCTTATTAATAAAAACTCCTTTTAGTAAAAATGGCGTTGTATTCAACAACCAGAGACAATATAGGAGCTACTTCCATCTTACTATTTACACATTTTTTAGATTACCTTTCATCATAACGATGAATATGTAGAGAAAGATCAAGCTTTTAAACTCTCTGTAGGGTTCTTTGGGGGGTTTAAATGTGCACATACGGACTGCTTGTATGTTGTGAATAATGTGTCTGATTTGTTATGTACTGTTGCAAACATGTTGCACTTAACTAATTGCCCCTTGTAGGATTAATAAAGTTGATTGAATTGAAAATAGTATAAGTTACATGATCTAATATTGATATGCTGCATACATCCACTTAATGGTCTCTGCATTCATTAGCAAATGTTTTTAGAGGTACGGTGAATTCAAGCGTACTGTTAGTTTATTTTTGAAATCTAAACAATGCCTACGACTTGTTGTGCTCCCGGTTGCACACAGAGGCATTCCAAATCATCGGTTGTACGTTTCTTTCGTTTACCGAAGAAAGAAGAAAGAAATGGATAATTTCAATGAAAAAGATGCATGCAGACAATCCCAATGGACTGTGGGAGCCATCATACCACGACAGAATTTGCAGTCTACACTTCATCTCCGGTAAATACAACTTAATTTTGCACTAGTCATTGTTCTACTTAAATAATTATATAAATACAAAATTAGGATATATAGTTAAATCAAGACGTAAATGTTCGTTTCGTAATAATATACGTACATGTACAATGTATGCAAACCCTCTGGCATGAGTCTGTGAAAAGGATTAATAAGACAAAAACACCAAAATAATCCTTTGTGAACAATGTTTTTTTTAACCTACCGGTGGCGGGTCTTCCTCTCTGCTGAGGCGCTGTCTGTGTCCGACTCCGCTTTCGTATGTTACACAAACATGTCTGAACATGTCCCGATATGAAATGATTGTAGCCGTCAAGTGATTTCATGGCTTTCATGCTCTCTCGTGTGTTCTGGCGTGTTGATAAGGTAGCTGTATATGTCGCCGTACGGAACACTTGGCCAGCATTTCACAGACTGTCTCCATCCCTTCAGACTTTTGCTGTGTGGATCTGGCAATCGGATACCATCAGCCATCAATTTACTCTTATAACGATCTTGTGATACGTTATCTAAAGAACAAAAATACGTCGAGAACTCGTCAGTGTCTTTGTTTGCGTCCGCCATTGTGTTCGCCTTTTGCCTACCAGTCAAGCGCGCATGCGCGAAAAACCCGAATCAAAATAATAACAATGAACTGGTTTATAACATCAGCTCCAATAGGCAGCCCCAGTCCTTGGGGTGATCAAGCTCCCGAATTTTACAAGCCAAACAGGAAACGTCGAGCGCTAGACAGGATAAAGTTCCAGTGAATTTCAGAATAAAATCACCCCATCAATTTACGCTAACTTGACTAGTGTAAACATAATGGCAACACAGAAACACATGGAAACAGAAGGGCCATTGGAGGATGAAATAGGATATTTATGCGCACGGATAACGAGTTTTGCCCCAGAAAACCAAATCCAAAGCTGTTTTTTAATCATTTATGTGGGACAGCAACAGAAAGGACCATTTGAACTTCTTTCTCATGAGCGCCCTTTCCGCAGCCAGAGCCACAGCTGGCCGCTGTTTCCCTAGAAGCAGTGTGAGGGAGGGTTTGCGGCAAACCGGAACTGGATCAGGACCGCAACCCGCACCGTAGTCAGTGTGAGCAACGGGTTACAGAGTCTTAATAGGCGTTAAGACCGGCACTAAGTTGGGAATTGTGAACAGTAAAAAAAGAAAATTCAAACTAAGGACATTTAACCGTTAATAAACATGGTATATGTATTCTCCACCTCCTTTATTCTGCATCTTTTGTTCCCATGGACAGATCAAAATATCTCCAGGTAGTCTGTGTTTGAACTTGTCTAGCAGGTGACATTTGAAAATCAAGTTTAAATGCACTCTGAACACTCAAGTTGCTTTCATCTGCTCCACACTCTTTATATATATACACACACACACACACACACACACACACACACACACACACACGGATCACATTTTTATCTAGGCCTGCTTTGTGAGGAGGCTGTCCTGTTATAGTTACAGAGCTACCAGTCAGGTTTGTCAACAACAGCCAGCCTGTTAAATATGTCAAAGTTCCTTCTCTCAACGTGTTGGAGTTACACAGGATAAAACCAGAAAATTACACGAGTAAACAAATGTTTAAATAGGCTGACCAGTCCTCTCGATTTGTACAGGTCTGTGCCAGATTTTCTAAAAAAAGAAATTCCTGCATTTGATTGTAAAATAAAAATAAAAAATAAAATGATTTTCATGTATCCAGAATATCTGGGAAACTAGTAAAGAAAATGCAGCTGCAACAAAGACTACGTAGCGGTTTATAACTGGGTGAGGCCAGTGAAAGGTGATTCTCAGAGAGCTTTTTGTAAAGTTGTTTTTCAGTTTCACACGGAGGGGAGCATTATGTCGCACAAGAAACTCACAGCTGAAAAAGCCGCCTGCTGATCTATGGACTCATTTTTACTCAAACCCAAAGATAGTTGCCAGACAGACAAGGGAAAAGCAGCCAAGATTGACTTAAACAATATTTAACACAAAAGTTTAATAATGTTTTACTGATAAACATTTAACAAGTGTTAAACTGTAAAAGCTTGTTAAGTTATTTTTTTATAAACTCCAAACAACTTTATAAATATTGTTAAAGTGACGGCTTTATTCAACTTCAAAAAAGTTAATATGTTGTTTTTGTATAAATTTGTGCCAATTCTTTGTCGTGCACTAAGGCAAAGCAGAAATTTATTAATATAATGTGTGATCTGTGTTAAATTAAAGGGTATGACGTCATCATAGTGTTGGCACTATGTCCCGTGTTGCCCCTCTTAAGCATCCTTGTTGTCCCACATTCATAAAATCTGATGTGCTTTCGTTGTACATGACATGACTGGTGAGAAACAGCTGTTTAACTTGCTGCTTTTATTGATGACATCATATAGCAGCAAAGTGCTGCCAAATTCCTAAATAACAATTATGAACACTGAAAGAAAAGTGGGATAGACAGTAAGCATCTTTTGTTGTGATTTTAATAGGCAAGGCAAGGCAAGGCAAGGCAAATTTATTTATATAGCACAATTCAGTACAGAGACAATGCAAAGTGCTTTACATGATTAAAATATAGGAATAAAAGCAAGTAGGGATAAAAAAAAAAAAAGTCCTGTAATGCATCCCTGTGTCATACCGCATTACCTCTGCCTGAACTTTGACCCCCTGAGTCAAACCAGGCTTTAAGGCCCTGAACACCCCAGTTTCCACCATGCTTGTTTATCTGTTTATTTTTCTTGGACACACAGGGGACGAGATCTCAGGGAGAGATAATCAGCTTACATTATGCCAGAGTGGACTGGCGCACCAGTTTACTGTACGCACATAATAACACGCATCCAGCTGGGCGTAAGAGCACACCAGCTGTGGCACCCGCAACAGGAACACTGCAAAAATAAAGGCTGAATATCTATAATGGTTCAACAATACTAAAGATACCGAGCCAAATGCTGGTATTGTGGTATTTGGGGGAATCCAATAAAAATGTATAATAAAACCAAATCTAGAATTTAACAGGCCTATATGTTGTTATTATTAGTAAATCTTAAGTTTGCTATTTTTTTGCAGATGTGCATACACACTGTATAAAAAGTTGAAACCATCTGAAATAGGAAACGAATGGTTAAGTGGTTTACAACTACCTTCTGTAAAATAGCCAGCACGGAGCCTACTGAGGTTCAAAACCTCAGTTTATAAAAAAAATCTTCTCTGAGAGTTATTAACATTAGTATATGCTAATGCATTCATAAGTAAATAGAAGATAAGACTAAACGCTGCATGAGGCCTAGAGACAAGAAATTAATCATTGTTTTCAGTTTGAAGTTTTTAATCTCATCTTTTCCTCGTGCAAAAAAATTACTTGAGACTCCATATTGTGTGACAAAGCTGGTGTGTGTGCAGGGGTTGCTCAACAAATTTGTGTGATATGGCCCTCAGAAACACGTCACAGTTTGAGACTTTAGATAATGCCTGTAATTCATTACATTTCTGTGAGTCATGGCGTGCAAAAATTTCCTACATTTTTCACAGTACCTACTGTATAACTTAGCCCTTGATGGCTGTTTGTGTACAGACATCTGCTATTTGATTACCAAAACTTGAAAAATGCTGAACGGACAAAATAAATCTTCAACACTCATCTGAGAGCGTGCATGTGGGTATGTGCACATATAATATCCGTGACCATGTGGGAAACACAAACATGCACAAACACAAAGGAAGTTTTCCTATTTATTAGATGTCAAGTTCCTGGAAATCTGTAAAAACCTTGTTACAATAATAAAAAGCTAATATTTTTTGAGAATAAATGCCCTACTTCGTGTACACAAACACAGATGCACTCATCGGCCATTGTGATTTGTTTAGAAATTATTTCTGCCAGCGTATATAAATCAGAAAACCTCCCAGAGTCTGCTGTGTTCCCCTGATACATTACCTTAGTAGTTGGGGAATTAAAACAACTGTTTATGAACAGATTAGGCTGAGTTGAAAGAATCCTTTGAATCACATCAAAATGATCTATCACATTTAGAAAGCAAAGATAGTTACAGCATCTTATATTAAAGTATCTCAACTTACAAAGAAATTGCAAGAAATATAAAATCATGTATGAACTCATCAAATCCATTAATTTCTTTAAATATATATATAAGAACTTGAAAACACAGGTATCAGGAGCTACAGTGGTACTAGTTTTGCAAATGTCATTTCATGTGGATTAGCTTGCTAAACTAGACAATACTAAAATGACAACTCCTAGAGGACACTGAACAGAGGATGATTTAAATAGGATATATCATATAAAAAGGATTTTAAACACGATTACAAGTTGCAAGTTTTTCCTAAAACCCACAGAAATATGAGAAAGAGCAGATCTCTATTTTATAAATGAGATTTCTATTCGCAATTCACTGAGATATCAGAGCTCACATGGTCACGGTGTGGCAAACTGTTTTATTTTCTCTTACTTTTTACCTCTTGTGGCACTTTAAGATTTTAAAATGTAAAGTGAATACAAATTCAATAAAATGTTATTATTTTTTATTACTTATCAGTGCCTGTTTGCCAAACCTCTAATTGCGTAAAACAAAAATGTGTCACCTGCGAACACAGCGTACTGTTGCAATGCCGACTATTTTGAACACTACCAACAGAAAAGACCAGAAGATCTAGTGGTTTAATTTTAGTTTCCATAGCAATGTCACACAACAATAGGAAAATCCCCATGGGCATACCGTTGGTAGGGTTGCAGCTGATGTGGCCAACGTTAAAATATCACTCACTCCCAGTGCTCACACTTAATTTTCAGCCACTGTATGTTCAGTCTTTGCTCAATCTGAAAAGCCTGTTAATGCAACAACTAATAAATAGTGAATCAAAACAGGTTGACCAGGCAAGACTCACACATTATTTTCCATTCACTGCTTCATAGTGATAAATCCTTAATTATAGTTACATTTAAAGGAATCAATCAAGAAGACATTTGAGACAGATCATTTTCTGACACTCCCATTCACATCCAGCTGCCCCACATACTCATGTCAGGTACCAAACACAGCACATAGAGAAAGTCTTCCTGCTAAAATAGGCGTTGGCAGCAGAATCTAAAAGAGGCTAAAGTCATGGTAGAGGTAATCCTCTGTGGCATTTTAGGTGACACTTGAAGAATGCCTTTTCCGGGATCAATGAAAGGTCAAATATTATAACAATTTAGAAAACATTTCTGAATAAAACCTGAACTAACTACAGCACATTTAGCTAGAAAACTGGTAAGTTTCCACAATACAGCAAGTTCAGTCTTGCAAATAAAAGAAAAAGTCTAAAAAAATGTAATACTTCCTCCAAACACAGATATCACATATCTTAAAAACATGCCTCTTTACCACTAATATACATACTAGAGTTATTGAGAAAATTGTTGTGATATGCAAACAAAGACAAGCCTGACTGTTCACAATGGGCCTATCAATTAATGGCAGAGTCCTAAGGCCAAAATCACTACTGACAAAAAACAACATTTCCCAAACAGAGTCATAATGATCCAAAAGACCCTGGGGAAAATAGTTTATACACTCACAAGGCAAAGGCTCTGCCTTGGAAGGTGTGCATCTTGTCACATATTGCATAAGACTGACACCGCATTTCAGAAAAAGCATCATACCTACAGTCAAACATAAAGGAAGGTTTGGTTTGTCCCTAAGCCCAAGCAAGCCTGGGTTACACAACAAGACAATCATCCAAAGTACACCAGATAATCAAAGTCTGGACCTAACTCCAATTGAGATGCTCTGGCATGACCTTAAATAGTCCATTCAAGCTCCAAAGCTCTCTGATTCAAATGGTTCTTCAGAGGAAAGTGGGTCGACATTCCTCTACAGCAATGTAAAAGATTCATGGGCAATTACTGCAAACGCTTCATGACAGTTGTTGCTGCAGAAAGTCGCAAAACCAGTTATTAGGTTTAGAGAGCAACTTATGTTTTCAAATAGGCCCAGGTGTTGTTTTTTTCCGATATAATTTTTTTTGCTTAATAAATGAAGTCCCCCTTTAGAAACTAAGTTTAGTATTTGCACTGGTACCTGTGGTACTAACGTGTTTTATGAACTGAAACTCATAAAGGAAGAATAAGTAATGCTGATGCCTTGTGGCTCAAATCGGTACAACAGCTTGCCAATCACAACAATCTAATATGCCGTTTTTAAACGGTGTGTTGCTGGTGTGAATTTTTACTTACGGAGGATAGGTATGTTATGTTGTATTCTGTTCTATTTCTGGTCTGTTTCTCTTACTGACTTCCATGTTTGCAGGCTGCTACTCTTTTGCTAAGATAAAACCAAATGATGCGCTCTGTGTTGGGAACCCTGGATTGGCTGAGGAACCTGGAAGTAAACACGGGCTACACTCTGAACCAAAGTAGTTCCGGACCGTACCTTTAGGCTTGAAAGGAGAAAAACTTGAATAAGACATTATTGATGGAGAGGACCAATTGTTTAGAGGGAATGTTACTTCCATCCCGCGTGACAAATGAGAATGATTTAGGTTGATTTTACAGTAAATATCTTACTTATAGCACCTTTAAGTGTGACAAAAGCGCAAAAAATTGCACAAATTTGTACGGGGCGTTAAGGGAGAAACATTCTTGTGCTTGTGCTCAATTAATAACTCCGTAATCAGTGATTATTATTTCCAAAAATAGGGGGCAAATACTTTTTCACGGCAATTATATTCAGCACAGTTGAATTGTAGTATGACTGATATAACTTACGTTAGGCATCTCTTGCATATTATTGTTTCTAAAGCAATAATAAAAGATTAATGTTGAGTTACATTATATATTGCTGTCTGGGGTACACACTGGACAGAATGCCGGTCTATCACAGGGTAACACAGAGACACACAGGACAAACTATCATCTGTGCGCAGACACAAACCAAAGGGCAATTTGGAGAGACCAATTAACCTAACCCTCATGCTTTTGGACGGTGGGAGGAAGCCGGAGTACCTGGCGGAAAAAACATGTGTGCACGGGCAAACATGCAAACACCATGTAGAAAAGCCCCCAGGCTAGGATTCGAACCAGGACCTTCTTGCTACAAGGCAACAGTGATGCTGAAACATAGTCCGGATTTTCTCAAGAGAAACATCAGCATTGTAGAGCATTAAAATCATTAAAATCTGCCGCTATAAAAACATTGATGACCATATTTCTATCAAAATGTCAAACTCAGTTTGCTTGTGATGACATGAAATAAAGTCTTAATATATAAATTCCAACCTTTAGCATACTGACTATTTCATAAAAAGATTGACAAATGAATGAAAACTAGTTCTTGCCTGTGAACTCATATCAGAATGTTTGGCTATTGAACGATAAACATAAATAAATCCAGTTTTACCAATGTTTGTTAAACTTAGAACATGTTCTTCATAAAAATGAACTGGCATAAGATTCTTTCACATTTCCAGACCCGCATCTGAGTGGTTGCCATAACTACATTAAACTGTAATACTGACAAATGTTGAAAGGGTCTCATGCCTGGCTTGAAAATGTTTTTAGAGTACAAAAGCTTTATTGTTGCATATTTCCACTACCCTAAACGAAATCAAGGGAAAGATTACATGGATAAAGTGAAATGAAATGTTTTTTAGAATCTTTTTGCACTAATAAACTCAAATATTAAGTTAGACACTGCCGATATCTTATATGTTTTCACTGCGCATTTAAGAGCAATTTTAAATTTTAGGCAAAAATGAAAAATACTTCCAGCAAAATTAAGGCTGCGAGCAGTAAAATTATTTCAAATGGAACTTCTACAAAGTTTCCTTTTCCCATTTTTTTTGTTAATCAGGGAGTGGAAGACGACTGCAGAAAACAAAGTTTTCATCAAAAAGACACATGAATTCAGGAGTCAGTGAGATTATTGGCTGGTCTAAGAGTTTAGGTTTTAACGCCTAAACTCACTTGATGACTGTCCCTTTGAAGCCTGGCATAGGTTATCATAAAAGGTGAAGGAAGTAAGGAGGGAATTAAAATGCCGACAAAACTCACCTCTTTTTCAGCTGTTCAAGGTTTTTTGTCAGGTCTTCTGAACTTTGCTTGGCCTTCTGAAGGTCAGTCCTCAGAACAGTTTCTCTCTCCTCGGCGCTCTTCCCCAGCTCTTCCTTCTGCTTTCTTAGTTGCTCCACTGCCACGTCTCCCAGCTCCCTTCTGAGCTCTCTCTCCATCTCTTCGATGACTTTCTGATACCCCTCTTCCATCTCTTTCTTCATTCTCTCACATTTTGTTTCAAACTCCTCTCTCAGAGATTTCATCATGTCCTGGTTCCTTTTTTGCAGTTCTTCGCTGGCATTTTTTTCCCTGAGATCAGCTTGTTTGTGCATTTGCATCTGAAGCTCCCTCTCCCACTCCAGCCTGTCCAGCTCCAGCGCATCATGCTGGGCCTTCTCCCTCTGGGCGGTCTCCTTCAGGTCCTGGAGCTCGGCCTCTAACTGAGCCAGCTGAGAGCGGAGCTGATGAAACTCATGGAAAATCAGGTAGCTTACGCCGCAGTAACGGCACACCGTCTCGCTGCGTTCCATCTGAGGAGTAAAAAATACAACCTGTTGGATATCATTGTAAGATGCCATTTGCTTAATAGTCTAAATGTATAGCGTTGCTGTAAGACAGGTGACTTGCAAAAACCCACACATATCCCTACAAACATAATTTAGCTGAATAGACATACAAAAGACACTGCTGTCAAAACAATGTGAAAATGGGGTTGAGAACTGGAAACTGAAACGATGTCCACTTTAAATCTCCTTGAAAGGTGGTCAAGCTTGACCAAATGGGTGAATCTAGCCTGACTATCATCGTCTTTGTTTAGGCGCAATGTGGGCCAGTCTCGAAGCTGCTTCCTGAGTTCGCCTCTGGCGTAGGATGATGACAGCTTGGGAAAACGTTGCCTGGACTGACAAGTCCTGATATCAACTGCAACACTTCAATGGTAATAGAAATAATACGAGAGCATTGAGCCATCCTGCCTTGTATCAACAGTTCAGTCTGGGAATGAAGGTGTCATAGCGTGGGGATATTTATATCATTTAAACACTGCAGCTTACCTGACTATTACTGCTGACCTTGTTCATCCCTTCATTACCACAGTTTACTCCTCTTCCCGTAGTCACTTTCAGCAGGCTAATGCACAATGTCAGAAAGCTCATTTCATCTGAAGCTGGTTTCTGGAGATATTAAAGTGAATTCACTCTATGCCAAATGCTCCCCCAGTCACCTGATCTCAACGCAACAGAGTGCACTTTGGATGTGACGGAGCTGGGATGCAGCTGAAAAATCTGCCACAACTGTGTGATGCTCTGATGTCGATATAGACCAAAATCTCGCAAGAATATTTCTGACAGACAGTTGAATATACGCCATGAAGAATTGAGAGCCTTCTTTCTGAAGGCAAAGGGGGTCCAACCAAGTCCCAGCAAGTTATAACTAATAGAGTGGACGGTGAGTATATAGCATGCCATATAACAGTATCTGGCTGAATGATTGTTTCACAACAATTGCTATTATACGGTAATGTCCATGGTTCTCACATCCTGAACATCTTATTATTCTCAGTTAAGCTCGACCTTTTCAAAACCTAATTTTTAAAACACTTGATTTGGAAAACCCCACGCTATGAAATATGAAAGTATTTGATTGGGGGACAAGAAGCAAATATTCATAATAAAGAAAGAAAAAAATCTACGTTTTGAAAAAGATGTGCAATGGATATATTAGAAATGACTGTTTTGGCAACAAAACCATCCTTATTTAACCAACAATGAGAGAACAAAGACTGCAAACAACAGCAATCTGTTGGTTTTGCTCCCAAACACACTGTCGTGCAAAGGCCAGGTGATTTAAAAAGGAGCTAAACATGAGCCTGTGTAAAGTTTGTTAAAGCATACTGCGTAGAAAGGAAAATCTAAAGATCTTAAACAGAACCGCTGCACCTACTCTACAGTTTCTATAAGGTCAGAGCGTTTAATGTATAAATGTAATCATCTTTTTCTTTTTAAACCTGTCATTTTTTTTCTTTAATCAATATGATGAATTCCTTCTTCTGACAGATTTATTCTGAACTGAACTACAAATGTATGACACTCTTGACAAACTAATATCCAAATCTTGTGATTCCAACCTTTTCAGCCAACACAAGCTGTTGGTTGGGGGCACAGAGGAATGTCAATGTCAACTTAATTTATGTGCGGCTTTCTAAGAAACACGTTGTGGCAAAATGTTGCAAAGAAACCCACCCTGTAAAAGTCTTTTAATAAGAGCAGTAAAAACAGAAACATAGGAGCCTTGGGGAAAAAAACAACTAATTACGGTTTGCCAATATTTGATGCTTTGTTTTTACACACTGGCAAATCAGAGAGGATAAAAAGTATTTAGTCAGCGACTGATTGTGCAAGTTCTCCTACTTAGAAAGACGAGAGGGCTGTCATTTTTATCATAGATACACTGCAACTATGAGAGACAAAATGATGGGGAAAAAATCCAGTAAATCACATTGTAGGATTTTTATAGAATCTATTTGTACATTATGGTGGAAAATATTTGGTCACCCACAAACAAGCAAAATGTCTGACCTTCACAGACCTGTCACTTCTTTAAGAAGCTCTTCTGTCCTCCACTTGTTACCTGTATTAATGGTACCTGTTTGAACTCATTATATGTATAATAGACTCTTCCAGGCCTTTCTAGGCTGGTGGAATCACTAAACCGAGTGAAGACATTCCGAGCAGGGAGGAGCCTAGTAGGGCGGGGAAAATGGGCGGGCCAGTGGAACTGCGTCTTTACAGGAAATGTTTGACCTCTGTCATTGCAAACAAAGGTTATGCTACAAAGTTGAGTTGAACTTGTGTTATTACCATACCATACCCCCTTTATTTATAGAGCATTTTAAAGTAACAATGTTATTGACCAAATTCTTATTTTTCACCATAATTTAAAAATAAATTCTTTAAAAATCCTACAATGCGATTTACAGGATTTATTTCCTAATTTTGTCTCTCATATTTGAAGTGTACCTATGATGAAAATTACAGACCTCTCATCTTTCTAAGTAGGAGAACTTGCACAGTGGCTGACTTAATACTTTTTTGCCCCACTGTATGTATTTGGTTCCCAGTTTACAGCTGTTGGTTTTTTTCCTGTACGTTTTCAAACTGACTAAAATATTGAGCTAAATGAAAAGAAATCACAGCATTTCGGAAAACAATACAAAATAACATAGCACAAACACAAAGTATAAGAGGCTTTTAGAGTTTACAAAATAAATATGTGAATTTCTCAGAATTTTGGGAAATGTTTGATATTAATACCTTGCCTCTCATCTGAAAATGAAAAGGAAATTTACTTTATATATATATATATATATATATATATATATATATATATATATATATATATATATATATATATATATATATATATATATATATATATATACATATATATATATATATATATACACTACATGTCCTGTTATTCATTGGAATCTGTTGCAGATGTTGTTGTCAAAAACAACATTTTACTGTCAGCAGTTCAAAACAGAGGAAAGTAAATCCTCTAATCCCTACTCCACATATTGTCGTCGCCCCGTCTGTTGTCTCCCAAATGATTTATCATTCTCTGTGCGTGTCAATGTACTCCCTCCAAGGACCTGTCACTTCTTTCAGTGTTTCAAGGAACAAATCCTTTCCCTCAAGCTTTCATCTTCAGGTTGATACAGTACGTGGCGCAGAGGCAGCTGATGGGTGGTTGACATACCGACAGCTTCCATGTCAGAAACTTCCAAGCAGACTGCTACATGATGTAAACACGGTGAAATAAACTCACAAACAAAGCTTAGATGCTTCAGAAAGAAAAATGAGCAGAACTTTCATTCCCCGAAAGTGCAGAGGTCTTTCTCTGAACATCAGGATATTTTTAGCAATGAAAAATAAAAACCAATGAAAACTCAAATATACATTATTCTTAAAAGTCTATACTCCACTGACTATTTTTTAACGAGGAAGCCTCTGCTTTGTGTGGGAAAGTACGTGTGACTATCATGCATATTTAAACTTCCTGGTAAATAACAGTCTCAGGTTGGACAGATTAGAAGTCAAAACAGATCGAATAAACACTGGACGGGAAAAGCTAGGACAAGACAACTGAGTGACAGGGGACACAACATAAGGTGTCGTTCAGTCTCTTCACCGATCACATTTACTTCTTCCACTGTCAATGTTAGCAACTTGCCAATCTACATCAGGAAACGACGCCCATTATGTCTGCCTCCCGTCTCTAAGACAGCAGCAGTCTGTCTTCCACCAACGATGGCTGACAAAACGACAGGAAGAGGAATCTCAGGCATTATTATTGAGGGAGGCATGATATTGAGTAAGCTTGGGTGATAAGTCTTCCTGAATTTAAACCACAACATACGGCCGCACGGTGTTAGAAAATCATGTGATGCTGTTATTATTGTTAAATATAACTATGGGAATGTCAGTAGCAATAAATCAACATTTTTCTAAATCATCACATTAGCATCTATCACAGTAATGCTTACAACAGTCTTTTTTACCTTCAGAATCTCTGGCCCCATCATCTGTGTGTCAGGATCCCCAGGGGTTTGATTACTTCTTGTAGTTCCCTGGGGATCCTGCAGCCTGTTAATGTTTTTGCACTTTAGTATTGTTCAGTGTTCAGATACTCAGATACTTTATTATTTATTAGTTTAGTACTTTATTCTTGTATCTACTAGATTCAGTTCCTTTGTTAGTCAGCTTCTGTTCATTATTAGTTTAGTAGTTCTGGTAGACCTTTACTTTCTGCCTGCCCATCCTCAGTATAGTTATTTTCTCATGTCTGTCCATTCATCATGTTCCCCTATTAGATTTAGTTCTCTTCCTACCCCTGCCAGTTCACTGGATGTTTGCCTGAACTTTGGTCCACCGAGACAAATCCTGACACTGTGTCAGGAGCCCAAAATTTACATTTAAGTAAAAATGGCATTACTTCAATATCCAAAAGAAGGTAAAAAACAAAGCAACTGGACTTATTTTCCGTAGTTGAAGACGTTTCGCTTCCTCTCCAGGAGAAGCTTTCTCAATTCAAAAAGTCTGGAGTAATGTGGAGTGCCAAGCTTTATACTCCTGCCAAACAAAGGCCTTGTAATGGCTTAGATAACATGCAAATTCAACAGAAACAGGTCCACCCCTTAGTAATGGGCGGTCGTTAAAGTCATTAAGACAGCAGATTGAACCGAAACTGGTCCACTCCTCTGTAACGAGGAGTCATTAGGGTTGTTATTGGCCTGGTTTAAAGGAACGTTCCTTTAAGCTGCATCGTGCATCCTTCATCGTGTAGTAAAAAGGAGGTAATGAGGGGCAATTAGCCTCTCATGACCACCAAACGATCAGTAATCGTATGGTTGGATGAAAATCAAACATGTTTGAAATTCAGTCGGTCCTCGTGAGCGCATCCTGCTGTTGAAGCAGAGCTACAAGCGTCTATGAGCCGATTTCCCCCAACCTTGCACACTGCGCCTGTGTAAACAAGGGAATCCTTCTTGTCAGACGAAAACACAGGAGTGGAGAGAAGCATGGCAGCGGTACGTGTGACATGGAGTCAAACTACGGAGGAGCAACTCGTAGAATTGCCAAGGCAGCGTGTTTCGTTTTAGTGAGCCTCATATTTAACAATGAGCATCGACACTTCCGTCTTTTTCTTCTTCTACTGTTTATGTTTGGCTTCCGGATAGACGAGTCTGACAAGCGCCATCTCTCTACGTGGCTCACGTGTGGTTTTTGGACGTACAGCGTGAGCAGCCAGATCGCATCAGAGCATCGGGCCGTAAAGTGTAAGAACAGATATGGTGAGCTGTGAACTTTTAAACCCTGCAGTTTCGTCGTACAGTTTGAGCTGTATCTGGGTACAATGATTGAAAATATCGTACAGAGTATGCCCGGCTTTACACAACCTGAAGCTCCATTGTTCCATTCAAGGAAAAAGCTCCTCAGATCATGATCAAGCCTTCTCCACAATGCACCGTTGAAAACGTCTTTAGAGGGATCTCTTTGCCCTGCCAGTAATGTTGGTAACCATCAGAACCAGCTAGAATAGTTTCTTGTCAGAGACAAGAAATAGAATGACTTCCTTTCTGTGTCCAACACTTGGAAAAGGTCTTGCTTATGCAAGACCGAAATCCTTTTTTGTATTTGCCATCAGAGGGTCATGACATTTTAAATGTCTGACAGAAAATGGCATGAAAGACAAATTTGGACTTTTTTGTTGCTACAGTCCTAAACTTTTGATAAGCTGACAAAGAGCCTGTTTGAATTTAATGGCAGTGGTAAAAAAGAAATGCCCACTTTATTTTTTCCCCTCTTGCTTCTGTCTTTTCTTTTTTTTTCCTTTTCGCATTTTGAAGCTGTAGTAGCTGGTTCTGATCCACCAGCATGAAATGCTGCTCTAAAAACAAAACTTACCTATTATCCAACAGACAGATTTTAATACACCAGTTAACAAGTGAACAAAGTCTCTCCATGAGCCCGGGTTCAGTCTCCACAGTAACAGATTTTAAAAATAAAGTATGGAAATTGACCTGACCTTACTCAATTTAGACATGTGAGAGTTTCTTTGCATATATGATGCTATTAATTTTTAAATGTAATCCTTCTGACATTTTTTCTATGAAACAAAAAGATTCAAAAAAATTGCTTTGCTTAAACCATTTAAAAATGTTCTCAAACAAAGTAAAAACTACTTAGAAACACCTCTTTCTATGATATTCCCATGAAACAAGTTGCTAACATCAGCCTCTTAGATATTGTAATTGGCAGGCATTTGTACTAAGAAAAGTGTAAAATGGAAGTATATTAAAAAAAGAAGAATGACAGAAAGACAAGTAAAAGTCTGTGTGTATTAAATAGTCCTCAGCAGGTTAACATAAGGCAATGTGTTGCCACAACATGATTTCAGTGCATGCATGTGAGAAGAAGCGAGGATAAATGCGGGAAAGAGTGAGGAATATTTGGAACTGGGGGTCGGGGGGATTTTGGTGTTTACTGCGCAGATTTGCTCTTGGTTTCTAGGCAAAGAAGCAGAAAAAAAACATGTGTGTTTGAGAGGTAACATGTGGTGGGGAAGCTCATGTTGTAAGTAATATAGCGATGAGGACAAACAACAGAGGAGTAAAAGAGAGCAAAAGTTCCCCCGAGGCCAAGAAAGAGCCTAAGCTAAGACTCATACACAACTATAGTCACAGGGAACCTTGGCAAACAATAAATACACCTCTAGCATGAATGCATGTTTGCTCAAATCAAACCAGTAAATCACCCCCATTATTCCTCAGCACCTAACAGCTAAACAGTGTGATGGTATTTGCGTTTGGAGTCTGCTGACAGTCTGCACTTTCTCCACAATGCCTTTCTCCTTCATGAACTAAACATGAGGGGCTATTACGCCCTGCCTGAAACATTTAGAAGGAGTAGAGCAAAGTAGAAGGGGGTGAAGGGGCATGGATGGCTGGCTTCCTGATAGGATGAGAAACATAAGTAATTTATGCAGTGATTTCCAGTGTCTGCACGTATACAAAGATCTGTAATTATTGCCCCATGTACTAAAGGTAGGGAGAGACTGTTATAAAGACAAAGCGCACAAAAATCTGCAACAGTCTTCTCACTTTGACAAACAGGTTTACAGTAACCCTCCTCATTCAGTGCTTCTTAATTGTTTCCCTAATGTTCAATTTCCTTACAGCATCCCATTTCCTCCTCTTTGTCTTCTTCTCGTAGCCCCTCCAGCCCCCCTCCTCCTAACATGTGCCTTTTCCCTCCCTCTCTTCCTCATCATCCTGCTCTTCCACCTCCGCCTCTTCAGCTCCAGCTGCCGTGACCCATCTGGCTCACCGAAAACACCAGAAGTGGGTCACTGTCACGAACACATATCCTTGATGTTGCACGCACATACATTCAGTCACCAAACACACACACACACACACACACACACACACACACACACACACACACACACGCACGCACGCGCATGTGAATAGGCATTAGACCCCCCACCCCCAAGTCCAACTGCACTCAAACGTGCATGCTTTTACCAATATTGATCTAACAAGCAGGCAGTCACTTAAACTTCAATCTCCAACTGTGCACACACAGTGGCGTATGCACAAACATGGCCAGGCATATAGAACATATGGGCACCCTCGCTCTATCATGATGTGAGGTTGCTTTTGCTGCCATTTACTGGAAGCTATTTTCAAATAGTAATAAATGCTGATTTGAAGAATTGGGAAAAAGGACCCACTACATTACTGTGAAAAAAAACTGGGATAACGGTCAAAGTGTGTTTTTTTTTTTGTGTTTTTTTTACAGATGAACTCTAAACGACAATGCAGGTCCAAGAAGGACAAAACTGGCTGTTCTTCTTAAAGACAGCTTACCGTTATGTTCAATAAATTAGAATATGCGTTCTGAATATTAAGCAGACATTTCTGTAATAAATTTGTATTTTTTGTCTATTGGTCTAATGTAATATTCTAATCTTAAATGTTGTGTTTTCGTTAGCTGTAGGTGGAAAAATCATTATTTAACAGAAATAAAATGGGACACACTGATATGAAAATTTAGGCATATATCAATATTGAATATTATTATTGTTTTTATGGCTGACAAATGATATTTACTAATATTATATATATTTCCCTACCCGTTTGACTCTGAAATAACGATCACACCGCTGACATTGCTTCTTTGCACTGCATCACTATCACTGTCACATGACCAAACAAATACTACATGGTTGATCCCTCCCAAAAAACATATACTGACGAGAGCCAGCTGGAAATAAACATTGGTTATTAATAGGGGCCCAGTTTTACTTATCGTACTGATACGATATGTTAAACAGACTAACATCGACAATACTGATATTAATGCGGATATATTGTGCATCCCTAGAAATAAAGGCTGTGTGTAATTAATTTAAATAATGTGTTTCATTAAGTGAATCGAGTTATTGAAATAAATTGCCAGTTCAAAAATATTCAAATTAATTGTAAATGACTTTTCCAGGCTCAAAATTCCAAAGATCTAATTTTTGGCCCATTTATAACATATATGGACAGCAGTTCACTGCAGTTTACTGCTGGTATATCAACAGAAGTCAGGCTTAGAAAAATTAAGTCTGCAAAAAATATATAACTGACAGACGTACAGATGCCAAATTTAGAAAACGGGAATAATGTCGGGACATACAAATCTTCTTCCAAATTAAGTGCCCAGTAAAACTGTAATGCGTGCCAATAATTGGGTCTGGCAACAGTTTTTGTTCTGTTAAGTGAAGATAAATTTAATAAGGCATCTCAACATAAATCACCACCTCTCATTTCAATGATCTACAGCAGGTCATAAAGCCTAAATTTGCTAATCTCCTATGCCTGAGCACGGTCATGTGAATTTATTGGTGGCTGGTGGGGAAACCTCAAACATACAGTGGACTCACAATCACGCAGTAATGCAGGTGTAGTTGGTAGCACTTTATAACAACTACACTTTGATAAATCATAAACAGTGTAGTTTAGTGCGTGATTAAATACTTTCATGATACAATGAAGGGGGTGCTTTTAGTCATTTTTGGGGGGTTTGCCTGGAGGATTAGGGGCATTAGGATTAAGTCTGATCAACTGATATGAGGACAGGATGGTGGATTCAGAGAGGGAAAAACTCAAAGCCACTGGAACGCCTTCACATCGTAATTACTCCTTATACACAGATTTTCCTTCAATTTTCCCTCTGTTCAGTCCAACAAATGGTTTGTCCTTTTCATCTATTAATCTGGCACTTCATACGGCTTCACTTTCTCTATGTTAAATCACAGATCCACTTGATCATGCAACCAATTAGGAAAGGTATTGAGTAAGTAGTTAAATGACTAGTCTGCGTTTTTATCCTTCATTTGCTGAAATAAATATCCATTTTCTGCAATGTAACAGTGTGTGAGAGCTTGTAGAGCTGCTCTAAACAGACAAAACTGTCACACCGTCTTTTTTTTTCATATCTTCATCTGTTGCAGGTGAGTGCACATCCTTATGTCTTGATGTAGTTTGGACTGTGCGCACAAACAAGACAGTCGTTCGTGACCGTGGCTTTGTTTCATTTCGCGATGATGAACCCCCCGTGGTGCTCAGTGAAGTGGGAACTAATGCTGAGATTCCACTCATCTGGATCCCATGGTGCAAGACACATCTTGTGACAAGAATGTCAGTGTATTTATAAGTGAGCTCATGCATGCATATGCAAGTAACTTCCTTCAGGACTGCGCATAGTGCGTGTTTGTATGAGCGAATAGGCTTTTACGGCTGGAAATCTAGTGGTAAATGTGCTTTTGCATGTGGCCGTAAGTGGATGGGGGAAAGGGAAATGGGAGTAAAAGTCACAAGGGATAGATGGAAGTGAAGGGAGTGCGTGTGTGTGTGTGTGTGTGGGGGGGGTTATAATTTCTAGAGAGTGCGCGGACAGCTCACCGGCTTGTGGAGTGGGTGAATTAAAGAACAGTGAAATAGACCATTTCTTTACTGTGTCGGTGCTGATCATATTGCTGTTTGCCATTCGAACATACCCAAAGACGGGAGTGTCCGGACGGCAGACGCTGGAAATATCTGACACCAACACAACTGAGTCACGACAGCATCAGCACACCAGACAAAGGAGAGATGTAGAGGTTTGTAACATATGCAGAAGAGGTTACGAGGCCAGTGGGCTTGGAAAGAAAAAATACAAATCCGAACCAAGCAAATTTCCAGTTAAATATCCAATAATTGCACTTATTTACTCAAATGATTTGCTCTTCATTTGTTTGGATATTGCCTAATGCTTTTCTCGTGTCCTGTTAGCCCACTTCACTCTTATTTTGTGCAATAGAAGAAACGTGCTGTGATAGTTACTTCACACAGAATATTCTATGGCAGCCTTGACCATGGATCATCTACCATGCAATGAGTTGCCAGGGAAAGGCATGGCATTCCAGGGCACAAACAATAAAGAATACCTGGCAGGCGAGGGTCTATACATCTCCATCATGTTGTGTGTCATTGGGGGCAGGGGGATTTGGGAACCCTTGCTCACATTTGTATCAATCTGTTTAGTATATTTTATACAACAACATATATTGTTTACTATACCTTCCCAATTTCTGTCTGTCTCTCTTCGAGGTCGGTCGTGTGTTTTCTCTCCTCTGCAGCTTTTCACCCCCCCCCCCCCACACACACACCCCTCTCCTGCTTTGCTATGTCTTGTCTTTCTCAGCACTTTCTTCATATCAACCGAACTCTGAAAAACATGGATCTGGTAAGTTGGTCTCTCAATACTATTGATAAATTTTTTTCGACGGGGAGGCTACGAAAGGGGGACCCGTCCGGTCCTGATTTGACTCATTTTGTGAGATACACCCTAAATTCCTGGATGGAAAATGGTGTGTCTTTCGACTTTGTCATTCCTGGACGTTTGAAACTTTTACATTTGGATTAAGGATACTCGGATCTCTACTTATTGGTTTTTGTAGATCTTTGAAGTAACAGCAAATACAGCGGATGTCGGTAGCCATTTTGGACCTTGATCATGCTGCCGGCTGCAAACAACGCGCTCACTATGGCTGTGAACGGACAAACCTGGAAGGTGAAAGAGCAGAGCCGAGGGCTGGCTGTGGTGGAACGCAGACTGGCTTTGGTGGTTGAACTCATGGGGGTGATGGGATAAAATATGGAAGTGTAGCGCGGAAAAGCCCAGCAATTCGGAAAATTGGATTTACCATTTGAGCCAGCAAAAGACTAAAAGCTGACAGTAAAGGCAGTGCAGCTTGCCTACATAACAAATAACACATTTGGATTTCGCCCTCCCTATCTCTACTCCTGGATTGTTATGGCGAGGATGCTCAGAAAAGCTCCCAGCTTCCCCCACCTGTGGATGCTTTTTCTGAACTGTGGGCCGGCTGATAACAATGACAATGGCCTCTGGAGAGTGTTCACGGAAATATAAATACTTTCATCCAAACACACTCACATAATTGATACTCATAAAACTGATGAATTTACGTACACCGACGGGCCTCAGATGTTTACCTTTCTGCATATTTGTGTCTTGTGTTATTGTGCTTTTCGTGCTATGAGGGGTTTTATGGTCGGTTGTTTGACTCTTTATTTGTGAGAGCGTAAAATGTCAAACATCTGTCTTTTTTTCTCCCTCCCTTTTCCCCAATGTTGTTGTTATCTTCCTTCAACAGATAAGGGCAGCGCCTTGTGGACAGTTTTTGTCCTTGGCTGCACGGCCCCAGTGAACCGTCTCCCCCCTGAAATGTTTGTGATGTTATGTTATGGTGATGGTACTGAAACAGCAATTTCCCCCTGGGATTATTAAAGTATGTCTGATTCTGATTTACAATTGAAGAGCACAGTTTTAGGTCAGCCTAGGAAGCAACTGCCTCTTCTTGAGAGGCACTACTTACCAAATCATAATAGGTAACACTGTTTAAATTGATAATACAGAAACATAGCAGTAACTGTCAAGTAGGAGACGACCGTTTCCCGTTTCAAGGTGTACCTTGGTTCTAATGGGTCAGTATTTCAAAATTGCTCAACTTTCTGTCATACCATTCCTTCAAGAAAATCTAGAAAGGAGATGTCAAGAAAAGGGCTGGAGATTTTTCCAGCTGTACGTAACATACAATAATGTTCTTCGTCCAATACTTGTTGCGCTCACTCACAGTCAGCTGGCCTAAAAAGGGGTTTCTCTAACAGAAAATAAAAGCCTAAAATAAGAAGTTGGCTGTTTAAAAATGTTTTACGAGGTCATAAAAAGTCATGGCCTGAATTCTGACGCTCTTCAAAATCATGCAGTTTTGAAACACAAGCTGGCAATTAAAGGCAAGAGGTAGCATGTCAGTCTGTAAAACAAACAGCACACTACAGATTTTCTGTGAGAAAAATAACCTACAAATTAGCCACATTAAATAGACTATTTATTTTACTGCAGTTGTCCTCCTAATGGTTATATCTGTTGAGAAAAAAAATCCAATAACTTTTAAAATGCCTTGCTGACTCTAATTGTAACTGAGACTAGCTTAGAATTGTAACATTTGACCTCATAATTTCAAAGATGGAACTGATTTCATTTAATGGAGGTCATGGGTACATAAAATAGCTGAATCTCATTCAGTGTGTGATTGTTACACCAATCTGAGTATCGTTTTTATAGCAGAAGTAAGAAACTTCTAAGGGAAACCCAAAGTAGACCGTGCAAAATTTGAACAATCTTTTCAGGTAACCACAACATCAAGACCACACAGTTTATTACACGATATGCGTCTACATGCAAAGCATTAAAAACCTCTGACTGGATGTTACTGGATCTTAGTGTTGCCTTTTATACATCGACTGATCACATAATCATTTATAGAGTGGAAGTGCTTTAATGGTTGCTAACTGTTTGGTAAAGATTAATCTCAACAAATGATTAGATTTTGTGTTCTTTATAACTCTGTTCTTAGGCAATTCATATTCAACATCTACATGTATTACTAAATTTCATACATATGCTGATGACACACAATTTGATAGAAACAAATAAATTAGAATAGAATTGTACAGTCATGCAAATTGCAGTTTCCTCACATCGTTCCGTAAATCAGCTGCTGTCTTTTCTCAATTTAACTTGAATATTGCATTTTTTACACAACAAATGCATTTTACCTGAATATGTCATATTATCAATTAATAATGGCACAATATTTATTTAAGTTTCTGATAAGTGCCTTCTCTTCTACTTTACAACTTCACTTGAAATTAGCTTTTTTTAACATTTTATTCCTTAATCTAGTGTAGAACTCTGGTTTATCCTAGCTACGTGTTTTGCCACTGTCACACTTGAATTTCTCGATTGGTGGACAATAAAGGTGTTGCTATCCCATTCCATAAATGCTTTATTGTCTTTCAGGGGGAAAATTCAGGATTATCAGCAGGAAAGTAACAGACAAATGGAGGCATCTAGAGTCACACAAAGGGTAAAATACAGCAATTAAAAAATAAGACACTGCAGTAAGAGCAAATTTACAAAAAATACTCCACAACTTTAAAAATAGAATATTAAAGTTTAGAGAAATTTGCAACTGAATAGGCTATTTACAAATGTACAAACTGTTTAAATATTGTATATTTGTGCATAAAAAACAACAGCAGACTATTGACAGGAATCCGGCAAATACTAGAAGGGATATGAACACCCACTGAGTTGTTGTAAAAACCTGGAAATACCGGCAGGAATGTAAACAACTAATTGAGTTTGAGTTCGTTGGGAGCAGTGATAGAGAGTCTACCAGCTGGTGTGAGGAAGGACCTGTGATAACGCTCCTTCATACTCCAAGGATGCAGCAATCTGTTACAGAAGGGGCTCTTCAGTTCTGCAGCAGCTTCATGCCTGGGTTGGACCACCTCCACTGGTTCAAGTAGGCATCCAAGGACAGAGCTGGCCTATCCAACTGCTTTATCTGAGATCAGCTGCTGCTCTAACAAACTACACCATAAGTAAGTAAATAAACTCTATTTATATAGCACCTTTCACAGAGAAAAATCACAAAGTGCTTTACAGAGTGTAATAAATACCAAATGGAAATATCACAAGAACAGCTTACAAGGATAACATCAAAAACACGTACATTTAAGTAAACGCTTCTCTAAATAAAAGTGTCTTCAGCTGCTTTTTAAAGGACTCAACAGTCGGCCACACAGAGAGCCAGGGGCAGGGCATTCAACGGTCTGGGGGTACAGCTGGGAAGGACAGCTACCCTCGAGTTTTAAACCGGATCTTAGGAACCTTCAGAAGGTTTTGGCCCGAGGATTGGAGAGTGCGGCCAGAAGAGTAAGGTAAAAGATGGCTGATACCGCCATACAAAGTAAGAAATATTTCTGAGAGTCTAATGATGTTTTTCTTTATGTCACTGCCTTACACTGACAGAGTGGGTGACTCCTCAGGATTTATTCAATCAAATACTATCGATTAATTACTTTCTTCACTTTCTTCCATCTATGGGATGTGTAAAATCTACTGTCACCCTAACATTTGGATTTCTTATCTGAAACTTTTTATTTATTTTTTCCCTATATTGAAAACACTGAATTATCAGTGAATAATCAATGGTGCTATACAAGTAATAAATATCATAACGACTATCCCGTCTACCTTTGGGGAAGCTGATCTAAACAATATTCTAAAGTGTAATCAGCAGCTGGATATGTGAGTTGTTTATTTAGAAGAGCAAGTAAATTGATGCAAAATTTGGCTTGTGATGTTTAGACTGATGGGCTCTAACTGAAAGCTACATAAGTATATCTGAAGAGCCAGTAATCAGGGCAAAACAGCACAGACTGTCCGAAATTTGACTCCTACATTATTAATATCAAAGACATCATCACATTATATACATTTTGCTATCACAGCCATAGAAACCCAGGATTGTACTTGGAAGGTTTTCCTTTCAGGGCAAAGGTTTCAAAAGCCAGACACAGTCTAGACTGATGAGATGAAGACAGGACAGCAAGGCAGCCAGTGAAAAACAGAGGAAAACAAAAAGACAGGGGGATGATGTAGTCTGTTACATTAATCAGACTTAGCAGACAACACATGTGCTTCCGTGGGCCCCACTGGACCGTGCTTCACAAAGCGTGGCTCAGCACGGCATGCCACAGGAACTTGAGAGCCCTGGATAGATAACCCTATCTGAGCTGTGTGCGTTTGTCTGTCTGCTTTTCTTTTTTGCACTGTGTTTTCTATTTTTAATGAAGGTTCTGAGTCAATGGAATTGTGGCTTTTTTAACTATTTATTTCCCGTTCAAACTGCTTGATCAGATTTGACGATATACGAGAAGGAAAACTGGTTCTGCTTGAGCATAAGAAAAAAAAGGTGGCCTTTGGTGTTGAACGTATTCTTCTAAAGACTGAAAAGAGCAGAGTCTGACTTCACGTTTAACAGAAGCTTAAAATCTTCAAATGTAGCCTGAAGACTGAGTGAGTTGCAGTAAACTGAGCAACTGATGACCTTTTGAAGGACTTTGGTTACTGATGTTTTCCAGACACCCCAGAACATAGAGAGAGATATTTCTAAAGTTGGGAGATACAGCCTCCCCCGGTAAAGAGGCATCCATCCATTCAACGTCTATAGCTGCTTGTCCGTGCAGGGTTACGGGGAGGCTAAGCTTTAAGCTTTTTAAAACAACCAACTGTATGTTGGAAAAGCTTAGATGAGAAGCTATTTTGTGTTTTCCATCATATTTATTTCTTAGGAAAAAAGGAAGTTGTAGGTTACAAGTTAAAAGTTCCTTTACGCCCTCATAAATTTATGAGTTCAAAATTTCGATATGTTTTTTATTACATTAATTTTTAGGAATTTTATGGGGTGCTTAAAAATTAAGAAATCTTTGTTTATATAAGCAGAATTTGTTTTAGGCCTTTAAAACATCCTTATGAATGAACGCGAAAGCATTGTGTATAGATAAATGTCAAAAAAGCACCCATCTAAACGGCGAAAATGTATATAATAACACCGGATAAAAAAAAGTGCCAACAATAAAACATTCTTGAAAACAATAAACAATGATTCGTCAGAACTATGAAGGAGCAACGTCTTCCACCTTCATAGTCTCTCTGCAGGACTATAGAACAAGATCTGCAAAACACATCTGCAAATTAACCTTAAGTTATGAAACTTCAGACAAAATTGAGATTTGCAGTCTTACTGACCACATTGTATGGTTTTAGACAATAGGATACCATCATTTAACACCCCATTAAATACTAATTTCTTATAAAAAAAAAAGGAAAGAAATATCCACAAATTGATATCTGATCTTTTTCCATTCACCTCTGGAAATAAAGTGCTTCAATTGCAGTTAAACTCCAAAAACGAGGTAATAAACAAAAGCTGATTATTACTACAGAGGCCCAAGATTTAAAATTAAAAGCAGAGGAATATCAGCGGTCAAATGAGACATCCTGCCAAGGTGAGAGGGAGGAAAAAGAAACAGCTGAACATGTGTTACTGTTGCTATACCACCATACTTTCAATCCAGAAAGTTTTTCTCCTTTTACTTTATTTCCCTTTACTTAAAACGCAGCCTTCAGACTGAGGGTTTGAGGCATTGAAAAAATTATTTTTTCATGTAGCGGATTTAAAAATCCCATTTCTACCCTCATGGAGTGACAGTCAACAGAGAGGTTGATCACTTTTGAATATAGAACTAAATGACAGAAACCTTATTCTGTAAAATGTAGAAATATTTAACCCCCCCCAATGGTTGCATGACTTAGAAGAATAAGAAGTGTAAATTTGCTGGTTTACTTGCGCTGACATTTAAACCTTTATGGTTGGATTAACCACTGCATGAAAGCCTCAGCATTCTTGTTTACAAGAATTTGAGGTAAAAATGCTGTAAATTATCATAATATACATTTTATAATGTATGTCTATTTATCAGTTCAGCCATCAAGCAATTACTGATATTTCGTAAGAATTCACTAAAAAACGATGAGTACATTTCAAAGCCTCTAACTAATTAGACACATTCTTTTAATCTCGTTCCACAAATAGTTCAAACAGAAAGTCATAATAATGTTGGATAAAATAGTGATAAATGTCCCGCTGCTTGCTACTGGCTGCCTGCTGACAGATGTTTAACTGCTGGTGTTTACCTTTATGTTTATGCATTTGGTACATTCCTTCATCCAAAGCGACTTACATATGAGATATCAATGCTGTTAGTATCAAAGCCAGCAATAAGCTACTCAAGAGGAAGACCACAAGTCTCATTTTTAATCATCCTGATCAAATCAATAGATAAACAATCACTGAAATCTTTTAATTCAACAACTATCTGTTAAGCTTGCCTAAAAAATGTCTGGAATAAGTTGCTGCTCTTGTTTCTCTCTGTTATTTTTGTGTTTTTTAATCGCAAAAATAAGTGCTATTTTCAGATGAGGTTTAGTCGTCTTGTTTCTTCTAATCCTACTCCTCAATAGTAACTCAGAAGGTCACTGAGTAATGGCAGCACATCATCCAGACCAAATAGCTACCCTGTCAGGTCTAGCAGGTGTCTCATAAAACCCAGAGTGACCCTGCAGCGACCTATGAACCGTCTTGCATTACTGTCATCATGTATTACCCGGCCCCAGACAACACCTATGAAAATATTGTACAATAATCCCCCTGCTGCCTCTAACTTATCACAGCAGATCACCTCACGAACCCAACCCTCTTTGCTTTCATTTTTCTTCCGTTAGACACCCCCCCGTAAAAATGGACAGAGTGGTATGCAGAAGCCAAATTCAATTCAAGGAAAAAGATGTCAATGAAAGAGGGAAAGTAAAGGAGCAAGTCTAAGACAAGTGGATTATGGTACCAGACTTGACACACGAGCTGCCAAGACCCAGACACCACCTTGGAACAACTGGAAAACGGAGGAATGATTCAGGTGTGAAGATATCTATTATTTAGAGAAGAGGTGAACTGGGGGAATACAGGAAAAACAAAGGTGGAGACAAGGGAAGAAAGGAGAGCTGGAGACGATGGTATAATTTACAAGAACAGAAGGCTTTTGCCTCCTCTCCTCTTTTCCTCAGGAAGATCATTAAACATTGATGACCCAAATGAAATGATACCAAATGCAGTGGAGTGGTCATATTTGGGCAAATGATGGTGTTAGAAGCAGAAAATAACTAATTTTATCATTGACAAGTTCCTGTCATGTCTTCTCTGTGACAACTAATACCTTTCTGTGGCCAAAAAGCAGAACTCTTTCAGAGGGCAGCCTGCCTGTCGTTCAATAAAAGATGGTGAAAGGTTTATCACGAGGCGGCATTCCTCCACTGTCTTTGATATTTGAGACGGCAAGGCTAATGTTGCTAAGTATATAACAGTATGAATGAATGGGACAAATAAGAATAGCAACAACGAAAATTGTAACACAATAATAAGCAAAAACGTTGTTGAGATTTAGTGGGGGCTAACTCTGCCAGATTTTGAAAGACAGTAGTGAACACCCAACAGAAAACCATTCGAAATGGACTAAACAAGTTAGTTTTGTATGCACAAATAATATTAGATCCATGACCTCTTATGGTGTGCTTGGATTTAGAAGACCTTTATGTAATTTCCAGTATGGCCTAATTCTGCTAAGTATTACCTAAATCTAACAAACTGTACAAGATTGTTGACTGTCAAGATAAGCTCGCAAAAACCTTCCCAGATATGAAATTCGGCAACGATAAAAATCTTGTTCAGTAAAAGAGTCTTTCGTAGATCTGAAAAAAAAAATCCTCACCACGGTAAAAACACGTCTGTTTTAACCCTGGTTCTAAGGTCATATTCTATACAGCTATGATAAACTATGTCCTGCTGTGATCAGAATACATTTAAATCTTATGTTTCTAAAAAGAATTTGCCAGGGGACTTTATACAGTTGCAAGTTGTAGCTTTGTCATTGGATTGCAAATTCAATTCAAGCAAAGCTTCAGAGGAATCGCTCTTACAGACACAGTGGGACGCTCTCTGTTGTCTCCCTGTGTTTGTGGCTCTAGACTTACTCTCTGATCTTGTTTAAATGTGAACATCTCGTGCTGTTCCACTGTGTTTCAGAGCGTCTCACAGGTCACATTTCAAAATGAACAAAAATAAGTGTTGCTTCATTTTGCAATTACTTTTTTCTGCTTCTTCTGGCTCCTTTACACAGAGGTTGCCTTTCTGTTTCTGAAGTGTACGTCTTGTTCTGTTACACAATGTGTTTGAAGTCCTCTGAGTTTGTGACACTAAAGTACTGAATAGATAGTGACAATACCTCATGAAGAACAAGAGGTGCATAAGAAAGGCCTATGGTGTACCCTGCTTGGTGTTCCCAGTAAAAATACCTTGCCCATCAGCCACATAGGGATTTGAATACTGGCCAAGGAGAGGCAAAGGTCTTCCAAGATTGAATGTCAATTTGATAACTTTAACTTTAAAAATCTTTATTGTAGGGGTATAAAGGCACATGTATGTGTACCAAAAGAATTACATTTTGGGCCTTTCAGTTTGGTATGCAGTGTAGTATAAAAGTATGTATCAGATTTAACCTTTTACCTATTTTAACCTTTTTTCAGGTTACATCAAAATTTTCTCACCACACAATTTGGTCTAGCCAAACTAACCATAGAAACGAAACTGAAGAGTCTCCAAAATAGGAATACTTTTTATGATCTTGTCAATGGTTTTGTATGAATACCTGTAAATGCATGCCAAAATTAAACATTAATTTTCAGGGTTTTGTGGTTGGACCAAAACGCAGACCAGGGCTCCAGAGCCGCAGGTAGTAGTTGGTAGTGATATATTGAAGAAAACTGGCATACAGGAAGACAAGAATCAGGAACATGACAAAGAAACAACCAGAACAGGGCAGAAGGCCGGAATGAAGATAGAGGACCTGACAAAATGGGCTGAACTTAAAGGGGAAGAGATGGAGGGAAACAATAGGTGGATAACAGGGCACAGGTAAACTGAGTGATACGATTAGGCTGCAGGAACCGAGGGGCAATGAGCTGGCAGGTGCAGGGAATTAACAGAACCTAACAGGGAACAAGATAGTGGCCAGACCTTGGGGAGACTCTAACTCAACTAACAAGGAACAGATAACAGACCTACAGAAATAATAAAGTCTGTAAGATAACTGAGTCTAACACTACAAGAATACACATAGTATAAATACAGAACAGAAACTGAACTAAAGAAAACATAACATAAAGATATAACAGAACCACTAAAATAATAGGAACATAAGCTAACTAGACACAAACCAAATCCAACAGATACCAGAATATATAAACCAATAACAAAAACAAAGTTCTCAGGCTAGACAATTCTCAAAGTGAAAACGCAAACAGACGGCAGAATCCCCAGGGAGCTACAAGAAACCATCGAACCTCTGGGGATCCTGACATTAATGCGAAAACAATCCAGGCCTAATACCTAAGTATTATGTTAGTAGTTAAACATTTTTGATATGTTGTTATCTTGTTGTTATAAGTAATATGGTGGCCCTTTTTAACTGCCTTTCTAATGTGACATAGCACTCCCAACACCCAAAGCATGTTTCTGATTGGCTGATTAACTCTCCTTACATCTCCTTTGCCAGAAGCAAAGCCTGCCATGAGCTGAATTCCATTGAATTCCCTTTCAGATTTGGTTTCAATAAATATTTTGTTGAAAAAGCTATGCTACAGCATCAGAATCAGAAATACTTTAATAATCACAGAGGAAAATTATAGCACCTTGAAAAGGCCAGCAAGGCCTGAGTGAACTTGTTTACCTGATGCGTTGTACTGAAACGTAATTTTCCCGACGGGGGACAATAAAGGCAATTCAATTCAATTCAATTCAATTCAATTAATTTCATTTCATTTCATTTCAATTCGTTACGATTCAATACACGTGTCTATTTTGGTGTAAAGCTATACAAGATTCCAGTTTCTCTTGCTAACGTTCTGTAAGAGTATTCTTCAAAGTCGGACACTATCAAGAGATCTAACCATGGGTGATTTTATCAGTGGTTTAAAAAAAACCTTGCAACAATGTCAGAAAGAACGAAAGGCAGGCTGACAAGCCGAAGGTGTCAAACCGTGTAACATTAAGGAACAATGTCTTAAAAGGGAACAGGTATGGAGTTAGTTTCCTGCCAAAAGGTTGTACACAAAAAAAATGTGTTGCACACAAATAAAACCTGTTTTGCACACAAAAAGATATGTTTCACACAAAAAAAATTGTTTTGCAAACTGTCCCCAAACGTTGCACTCAAAATATCATTTATAAGTTTTCCTCGAGTACAAAACGGTCTCTGCTTGCACAAAACAGTCTCTGCTCGCACAAAACGGTCTCTGCTCGCACAAAACGGCCTCTGCTCGCACAAAACGGTCTCTGCTCGCGTACGAAACAATTCCACCCCCTCTGCGGTAAATTTGTGCCAAAAGTCACGTGATGCATTAAGAGTTGTTGTTGTTGTTCAGACTTCCCGACAGCAGGGGGCACACCCAAAAAAACTGAAACGCGCCGGTTTGGCTGAGGAAGAAAGACGTGATATCACAGCTAACAGCATGAGCACCCCACAGGTAAGTTTCAAAACTTTCCCGGTGAAAAGGTAATAGCTCACTATGCAGATAGGTCATGTAAGATTTCAGTTAAAGGCACTGCTGTGTTAGAGTAAGGGACCATGTTATCTTTTAGAACAAATAACATGAAAGTTTGCCTTAGGTTGAATGCCATACTAAAACAACTTTTGCTTTGTAATGCAGCCACTGTGGTTGGCTTCTCCCTTTACTGTGCTATGTCAAATAAATAGTACCTGAGTGGATACCCAGTTAAATGCATTGTTAACAGATTATAATGTGGCTTTTATGTTGTTTTCAAATGGCTGTCTATTGTTCTTATTGGTGTAAACCTAAATTGGTGTTTGGATTTGGTAATTTATCCTAAAACTGTCAAACCAATGCATGTATGCTCATGTGCAAAACGGATTCTTAAGGAATTTAAAATAAGTGCAACGAGTGGATATTGATTATATGAAAATATGTAGGGAAATTCATTAAAAATTGAGTTTTCTAACACAAATATGAATGTTAAGTAAAGCATATAGCAGCAGATCTAGATTATGTCTCACTACCTTTCTAACTCCTTAGTTTCTTCAAAGTAAAAATGAGGTCATGTGTGCCCAATTGCAAAAATTGTGTTGTGCACTTAATACAATTGGTTTGGCCATGGCAAAAACCACAGCTGGAATTGGCCACATGGGCAGATATTTTCTTGAAAAGTTTGTTTTCATCTTAGTGGTGATTTATTTTTTTATTTAAGAGGAGTATTATTCTTTACATAACCATAACACATATCTGTTTTCCAGCATCCACTGATGAGGTGAAGGCCATCAAAGTTCTGGGTTGGATGGAAGGCTCCTACATGAACTCTCACCATGGAAAGTAGCCATGGTAGTCTACCAGGTCATCAACCTGCTTTGAGACACGCCGACTTCCATCACAAGACTACCAAGACTTAAACAATTCAAGATTTGATGAAATCTTTAAAAACATGACAGAGGATTTGGGCTTGTTTAAAAATAATCTTTATACACAGCCATTTTAGTTCCCAGTATTAACTACTTTGATCAGTAACTGTTGCAGCATGTCCTTCATAGCTCTTAGTGGAGCCGTTTAGGCTGAATACAAAGGTTAGAAAAAAAAAAAAGGCCAGGTTTGACATTGTTCTAAATTTCCTGACAGTCTTACATGCAGAAATTGTTTTTCATAGTCCTGTTTTTGGCTTCATCCATTTCATCAGCCAGTTTTTTTAATACAGCCTGTTTTATGGTAATACATGGATTGTTTACTGGGAAAAACCTGGAGAATGGAGAGTTCTTTTAGTCTTAATTTCAACAATAAAAGCAATCCTTGTGGAAAAGGTGTATTCACTTTGATTAATATTGGTAAGAATTGGAAATAAAGACTTTATCAAAGGGTATGTTTATTATGCAATGTGGAAAATAAAGGACTGTTTCATTTTCCCACAGTGTTTGCATCCTCAGTTTTAGTAACAGTCCCTTTTTTTCAATAACCTCAGCATTTTCAAAAGGTTTATACAGTACCATACACATTTACTATCATAATCCCAGCAGTTCTACATTTTTATTCAGTGAATACACTAACTTAGTTACATTTACCTGGCTGGATTTTACTACTTGAAAACCTTTTGCAACAATGGTAACCACAATAAGACAGTAGCAACATATATATCTGAGCCATATGATTCAGAATGTCCCAGTGCATCCATGGCTGCCCTCAGTGCTACCAGTTGTTCAGGGCTCAACACATCGCCAGTTTCAGGAATAGTGACCCCACAGTGTGGGTCATCAAGCAGTCCACTGTCGTCCCAGTCAATATGAGGCAGGCAGAGTCCCTGCAAGAAAGATGGAGATATATAGAGAATAAAAAAGAGGCCATAATTCTGTTGCTACAATTTACTGAATATAATTTAATTCATGGAGCTAAGAATTGAAAAAAAAATGACTCCAAAATCCATTAATTATGTTGAAGGACCATAATAAACACATTTCAAAGAAACCAGTTTCAATGCCACCTCTCTGATGTACTCAATGTTTTGTTGTATTGGAGTGATCAGATAAATTCCTTTCTGGTTTGAAATATATGCATTAATGTGAGAAACTGTATAATAGCAAGCACAAAAAAAATCCTTCTTACCTCTGTGATTTCTGGTTCTACCACAGCATGCTGGATTCTTCCCATCTCCCATAACTGACTAAGTGTTAGATTCCCCTCAGTTCTGAGTGAATGGTTATCCCAGCCACTGCTGATGGTGTCAAAACTTACATGTAGTCTTGGGACAGATAAATAATGACAACAGAAGTTATCTAACATGTTTGACAGGTCAAGCAAACTGTTGTCCTCTCGTGAGTGCAGCACATTGTAGTTTGTGTTAGTTCCTGCACACCACACGTCTCTCCAAAGACGTTCAATTCTGAAAGGAGAGTTAAAGATCAAATCATGGTTTAAATATGTTATTTTTCAAAAGTCCATTACACAGTATTTTTAAATCAGAGATAAAACTAAACAGTGCCTTTAACTGAAATCTTACATGACCTATCTGCAAAGTGAGCTATCACTTTTTCACCGAGAAAGTTTCGAAACTTACCTGTGGGGTGCTGATGCTGTTAGCTGTGATATCACGTCTTTCTTCCTCAGCAAAACTGGCGCGTTTCACATTTTCTGGGTGCGCCCCCTGCTGTCGGGAAGTCTGAACAACAACAACTCTTAATGCATCACGTGACTTTTGGCACAAATTTACTGCAGAGGGTGTGCAATTGTTTCGTACGCGAGCAGAGGCTGTTTTGTGCGAGCAGATGCTGTTTTGTGCGAGCAGAGACCGTTTTGTACTCGAGGAAAACTTATAAATGATATTTTGAGTGCAACGTTTGGGGACAGTTTGCAAAACAAATTTTTTGTGTGAAACATATCTTTTTGTGTGCAAAACAGGTTTTATTTGTGTGCAACACATTTTTTTGTGTACAACGTTTTGGCAGGAAATTATCTCCATAAACAGGTATGTGGTTCTTCTTTTTAAACCTAATCCCCATGGTGTAATACCTGACTTTTTGGGGGTAATAAAAGCAGGAGTTACTTACAGGACATGAACCGTGTGCCAGTTCATATCCGACAGGGGTTAGTTTAGTACCTACTTCGAAAAAACAAACAATTTAAAGGAGGAATAAGTAATAATGGCACCTAGTGGATCAAAACAGTACAACAGCCTGCCAAAGACAATAACCTAACATGCCATTTCTAAACGGTGTGTTGCTGTTATGAAGCCCCACTGAATTTTTATTTCCACAGGATAGGTCTATGGCGTTGTATTCTCTTCTATTTCTGGTCCACTTCTCTCACTGGCTTCCATGTTTGCAGGCTGCCGCTCTTTTCCAAAAATAAAATACCAAATGCTGTGCTCTGTTTTGGGAATCCTGGGAACTCCCATATGATTGGCTCAGGAACCAGGAAGTAAACACAGGCTGTTACGGAGGTTCAAAGTTAAAAGACTGGCTTCTCTGATTTGTAATCACAAAGTGGGCGTCTGTCAGAACGCACTAAGTTCCCCCAAGACTTATAAAATGATGACAACAGTCAGTCCTTTTATGGTAATTTAATCCAATGTGTGTGTGGTTCTGGAATTACCCAAACAATAACATTCATCAATATACTTAACAATAGCACACAAACAAAAACAATAGTAATATATGTCCTGTAGTCAACTAACAACAAGGAAATGGTCAGCAGCATAACATAACCCAGTTGACCATTTAGACCAACCAAAGCAACTAGCAATTAGCACTGCTAGAAATATAAACTGTAGCACCGGATATAAACTCAACCAGCCGGCCTAAATATCACATAAACAACATAACTTACGTTTCTCTGGACGCACACTGAACCACAAGAGGCAGAGCAACGGATACAATGTTGCAAACACAACCTGCTGCCTGCATTACTCGCTTCTCACCGTCGTCAGTCTCTTCTTCTCTTTCTTACTTGCAGTGGCACTCAGCCCGATTGGCGCTATTGCGCCCCTAGTGGCCGGATCTGGCCAAGTCCCCAGCTACACTATGCAGCCTTCAAAACAGCCGCCCCCAAATTTGTTCTAATAAATTTGTCGTACCCAGTCTATCGCTGTTCATTCTCCTCTGGTATAGCAGGGAGTCTGATAAGACGGCTCACAGGTCGGACATAGGTGCGGTCCCGAACTTCAACCTCCGCTGTGCGAATCAGACCATCGGCCCCAGGGAACACCTGCTTGATTCTCCCAACAGGCCATGATGCTCTGGGCAGTTGAGGGTCGACGATCATCACGATGGTGTCCAGCTGAAGAGGGGACGTGTCGGACTGCCACTTGGATCGGGTTTGCAGTGTGGGCAGGTAGTGGCGCAAGAACCGAACCCAGAAGCGATCCGAAAGCACCTGACAGGCTCTCCATTGCCGCCGGCTGAGCGGCTCTGAGTCGTGGTATACTGCCTGAGGAAGGGAGGGGTCTGGCCGCCCCATCAGCAATAGATTAGGTGTCACCGGGTCCAAGTCTGCTACGTCAGATGACACGTAACCGAGGGGTTTGGAATTGAGGATACCCTCGATTTCAATCAGGATGGTGGTAAGCACTTCTCCACTGACAACTTGTGAGCCCAGGGTAGCAGTCAGAGCAGCCTTGATAGACCTGATTTCCCGCTCCCAAGAGCCACCGTGGTGAGGGGCACTAGGTGGGTTGAAGCGGAACTTGATCTGATACTCTGCCAGCTGTGCTTGGAGAGAAGGATGGAGGGCTTTGAAAGCTTCTTGCAATTCCCTATCTCCCCCTCTGAAATTGGTGCCTTGGTCCGAAAGCAGCTCTGTTGGTTTCCCCCGACGGGATATGAACCTCCTCAAGGCCATCAGGAAGGAGTCTGTGTTGATGGTGGACAGCACCTCAATATGGACAGCTCTTGTCGTGAGGCATTTAAAGAGTAAGCCCCAGCGTTTCTCATTCCGTCGGCCGACTTTAACCTGCATCGGACCAAAACAGTCAATCCCCGTAGAGTAGAAAGCTGGTTGATGTAGCCTGAGCCGTGCAGGGGGTAAGTCTGCCATTTTGGGATTGACAGGTTGGGCTCTCCATCTCTGGCACTCAGGGCATGAGCGCTGTTCTCTTCTTATAGCCTCACGGCCACGAAGGATCCAGAACTTCCTCCTCAACTCTGCAAAGAGTCGCTCTGCCCCAGGGTGTTTCAAGTCATGGTCAACCTGTCGGATGAGCAGCTTAGTCACAGCATGTTTCGGGTCAAGGACTATAGGGTGAATAACGTCATCCTCCAGTTCCTGACAACGCCTCAGACGCCCTCCAACCCGTATCAACTGGACTGATGCGTCATATTCTGGAGCCAGCGTGATTAGGCAACTGGAGGAAGGGACTGGTTTCCCAGCTTCCAGACAATGGACTTCTTCAGGGAAGCTGTCTCTTTGGGTGGACTGCAGGATGCTGAGTTCCGCTTCCTTGAACTCCTCTGCTGTGGGAGTCTCTTTAGCGTCAGCTGCCACACCGTGAAGGTACCCCGCAGTGGCTTTCACCAGTTCACCAAATGTGCTAAACTGCTGAGTATCAGGTATGGGATGATGGGTGCCGGTTACTGTGCTAACCAGGCAGATCGTTGGCTTTCGCAGCTCTTCAGTGATGTCCTCACTTGTTGTGACTGGGTGCACTGGCCACTGGTCAGGTGGCTGCCGCAGGAACGGGGGTCCATAAGCCCAACGATTCTCACCTGATAGGTCTTTCAGTGACTTTCCCCGGGTGAGGTCATCCGCTGGGTTTTGTGACGTCTCCACGTAGCGCCAAGCATGGCTATCAGTCAGCTCTTGAATTTCTGCAATACGTGTTCCTGCAAACACCTTAAAGCGGCAAGAGTCCGACTGGATCCAAGAAAGAACAGTTGTGGAGTCTGTCCACATGACCACTCTGGATATCTCTAAGGTAAGCTCTTGAGTTAGCACGTTTGCAAGCTGTGCACCCGTAAGTGCAGCACACAACTCCAGCCGTGGCATTGAGAGCTGACGCTTGGGTGCCACTCGGGACCGAGCTGTCAGGAAGGCCACCTCCACATGCTCCTCTGCATTTTCTGTGCGTAGATATCCCACACTGCCATACGCCCGTTGAGACGCATCACAGAATATGTGGACCTCTCGCTTGTAGGCTGAATGATCCATGGCTGGACTAACATAGCAGCGAGGCATACTGATGCAGTCCAGGTACTGTAACTCGTTCTCCCATTCTTGCCACGCTGTGAGCAACTCGTCAGGCAGCAGAGGGTCGTCCCATTCTCGCTTCTTCTCCCACAACTGCTGAACAATCACCTTTGCCCTCGTAGTATAGGGCGTGAGGAACCCTATGGGATCATATTGGCTGGCCAATACTTTATAGATGTTCCGCATGGTGACAGGGGAGCTATCCAGCAGCCGTGATTTATACCGCAGCGAATCTGAGTGGCATAACCAACGCAGCCCCAGGGCAGGTTCTTGCGGGTCCATGTCGGTGTGGTTTAACAACTGTTCGCTGCTCTCTGACCTGATCTCCTTAGGTAGGTGACCGATGACATCTGGCCTACTGCTGGCCCACTGTCGCAGCTCGAAGCCTCCCTCCAGTAACAGCCCTCTCAACTGATCTGTAACATCTCTGGCCATATCTGGGGTAGGGAAGCTCTGTAGCCAGTTGTCTACATAGAAGTGGTTCTCGATGGACCCACGCACTGCATCCCCTGGTTGAGTGTGATCACCTACATGCCTCTGTAGGGCGTATATGGCACAGCATGGGGAACAAGTAGTCCCGAATGGAAGGACTTGCCACTCGTACACTCTAGGTGGGGAGTCTCTCTGTAGATCACGCCAGAGGAAACGCAGCAGAGGGCGGTCCTCTGGCAGCAATCTCACCTGGTGGAACATTCCCTTTATGTCACTGCTGACAGCAATGGAATGTTCCCTGAACCGCAGTAGGACACCCAGAAGGGATGCACCCAGGTTTGGACCAGACAGCAGTAGCTCGTTGAGGTTCTTATCCCTATAAGTATAAGAACAGTTGAACACGATCCGATTCTTCCCATTGTGGGTCACCAGGTGATGGGGAATAAACCACGACTCATCGGAGGTCTTCTCCGGCTCCTGGCTAACTTCTGAGACATAGCCTGCTTTCTTCAGCTTCGCAATCTCTGCCTGGTATGCCTCTGCCTTCTCTGGGTCTCTGCTAAAGCGCTTCTCTGTACTACGTAAGCTGGCGAGTACCGCTTCAGGCCGCGCTGTGAGTGTAGGCATGTTACTCACCCGCAATAGTGGTGTGGCATATCTGAGGACCCCATCCACCTCCACTCTTCTGGTCTTTGCCTCTAAAAGGTTCATGGCCTCCTGGTCTCTCCGTGACCTAGTCACTAGCTTCTCATTTCTGTATGGCAAGATGTCCAGTTGCCAGAGCTTCTCTATTTGGTTAAAGAGTTCAGCTGCCGGGGAGATGGTGGACATGAACAGACACTGTGTTGGGCGATTGCCCTGTTGGAGGGATTTGACTGGCCCTTGCAGCGACCAACCAAGCCTGGTCTTTACCGCAGCTGGGCCCCCAGGTGGGCCGAGACGGACAGGTTCGATCGGGGTCACCAAGTGCGGACAGTCAGATCCTATCAACAGAAGTGGGTGAACCGCTGTGAATGGCTGCAGGGGGAGCATCCTGAGGTGCTTATATCTGCGTTGGAGTCTCTTCACTGGGTAAGAGTGTTCCGCAAGGCCTAGTCCGTCTGCAGTAAAGGCGCTCTCAATGGTAAATGTCTTTGTTGGTTGACCAGTTGGAGATATTTTGAACGTCACCGATGAGCCATTTAGTGTTTTTACATCCTTCCGAACTGTTCTCAAGGTGAGGTTCTCTGGAGTTCCCTGCAGCTGCAACTTCTGGACGGCTTCCTGGAGGAGGATCGTCCTCTCTGAGCCATCATCCAATATGGCATATGTTTCCAAAGTGTGGTCGCCATTGCGCAGTAGCACTTTACTGATCTTTAGAAGGACCTGATTGCAGCCGGCACGACGATCCAGGTACAGAACATCTGTGGTTGACTTCACCTCTGCACCAGTGCCGTTCACTGGTGTGGTCTCATTCCTGCCGGACCGAAGATTAACCTCATGCAAGGCCTCAAGGTGCTTCCCCTTGCACGTCTTGCATAGGACTCTCAACCTGCACTGGGCGGCCTGATGGTGTCGGCCACAACGCCAGCAACGATTGTTGGACTTCACCCAGGTCGTCTTCTGCTCCTTGGTTAATTGCTTAAAGTTTAAGCACTGGTCCAGAAAGTGTTGCGCGTTACTGCAGTAGGGGCAGTAAGCTTTGGGTTTCTCCGGAGCCCCTTGGTAGTCCAAGACTTCAGGTTGACCCACTTGGGGTGGTGTGTCATGAGCAGTGCCATGCAGCACGTTTGAGGTCTTCCTAGTGGCTTTATGGTCTTTATCATGCTCCTTCCTTGCCCAGCTTCTCCCTCTCTGGATGTCCTCTATCTTGCTGAACCGGTCTCCATCCTCCTGGATTTCCAGCTCGTATTCAAGCCATTCTGCGAAGTCCATTAGAGATGGGATTCCTGCCTTCCAGGAGTGAAGATGGCGTCGGAAGGTGGCTCGAAGATCCTGGGGGAGCTTCCTTGTTAATCTGGCCACATGAGACCCACACCTTAACTCTATGCGTCCATCTTCACCAAGCTGCTCCAACATCCCGACTAGAGCTCGGACTCTCAGAGCAAACCTCCTGAATGCTACAGTGTCGCCAGCTCGGATAGCGGGCTCTTCCATTAGCTCTGCGATCCGCTGAAGAGACAGCTGGTGGGGCTGACCATAGTGTTTGGTCAGGGAAGCCATAGTGTCAGAGTAGGGGAATAAGGAGTTACTATAGGAATCAGCTATCAGGAGAGCTTCTTCAAACTTGAGGTGGTCACAGAGCACTTGGTACTTGAACATCTCTGTCGCGTCAGCAGGAAGAAGATTATCGAGGGCAAGCTTTAGTCTGGAAAACTCTCTGGGGTCACCCCGCGTGAACTTGGGGATAGACGGCGTCGGGCCCCTGTATGTCTTCTCGTTGCTGTTCGGCAGTGGCACTGCAGAGGTTAGCCGTTGTGGGGGTCTTGGGGGTGCAACCGATGGCGGCACCATATCATATTGTGGTTCTGACAGCATGGATGGGACTGGTGACAGTCGTGCTTCCAACTGCTGCAGACGTTCTCTAAGGTTCTCCACAACATCAGCAGGTTGCCCTACGGATGTAGGCTGATCTGTTGGAGGCCCATAATTATCATCATAGAATGCTACTGGTGGGGGAGGCAGCGGCCAATCATGATCGGCTATATTTCTGTCGGGTACTGCAGGCAGATGGTGCAGCTCCCTTATTGGCGGCGGTGGTGCGGCCTGCAAGAGCGGTGATGGCATCCGTGGTCCGACCCTGTCTCCTAGTGGTGGATGTCGTTTTTCAGGTGGTGAATGTAGCATGGGGTGTTGTGACTGTGGGGACCTGGTGCTCTCTCGTCTGGCAGGGGAGTGACTCTGTTGTTGGTGGTACAGCTGTGTGGTCTGTGAATGGGGAGGTGTTGCACCACTCCCATCCATCTGTCTTCTCAGGTCCGTCACCATTAGCTGCAACCTTCTGTTCTCCTCTTGTATTTGCTGCAACACATCCATTATTGCAGGTGGGCCTGGGTCTGGCCGTGGGGTACTCACATACGCAGGTGCTGCAGCTCCAATATGACCGGGAGATGTCTCTCTGAACTCAGCAGAATAATGAGTGGGCTGTAGCGAGCGCTGTGTGAGGGGTGTCATCTCGGCAATTCCCTCTCTTCCTCCGCTCCAGCTAATCTCTTCTAACGCAGCGAAGGTACGGGGTGGGTAGCTCGCCGCCTGTGGGAGGGTGTACCCTTCATAATCCTCCATCCATCTGGGTTGGGTTGTCCGCCGGCGTGGACGTACATCTTCACTTGGGGGAACCTGATCCATTTTCACTTCAGAATTACCTTATCCGGCTCGAAGGACCATTTGTTACGGAGGTTCAAAGTTAAAAGACTGGCTTCTCTGATTTGTAATCACAAAGTGGGCGTCTGTCAGAACGCACTAAGTTCCCCCAAGACTTATAAAATGATGACAACAGTCAGTCCTTTTATGGTAATTTAATCCAATGTGTGTGTGGTTCTGGAATTACCCAAACAATAACATTCATCAATATACTTAACAATAGCACACAAACAAAAACAATAGTAATATATGTCCTGTAGTCAACTAACAACAAGGAAATGGTCAGCAGCATAACATAACCCAGTTGACCATTTAGACCAACCAAAGCAACTAGCAATTAGCACTGCTAGAAATATAAACTGTAGCACCGGATATAAACTCAACCAGCCGGCCTAAATATCACATAAACAACATAACTTACGTTTCTCTGGACGCACACTGAACCACAAGAGGCAGAGCAACGGATACAATGTTGCAAACACAACCTGCTGCCTGCATTACTCGCTTCTCACCGTCGTCAGTCTCTTCTTCTCTTTCTTACTTGCAGTGGCACTCAGCCCGATTGGCGCTATTGCGCCCCTAGTGGCCGGATCTGGCCAAGTCCCCAGCTACACTATGCAGCCTTCAAAACACAGGCTACACACTAAACCAAAGTAGTTCCGGACCATACCTGTAACTTTTAAAGGAGAAGAACCTGACTAAAACATTGTTGATGGAGAGGACTGACTGTTTATAGGGAATGTTACTTCCATCCTGGGTGACACATGAGAATGATTTTGGTTAATTTTGCAGTAGATTTCTTACTTATTGCTCCTTTAAAGTAATCTTTGATTTGTTCAATATCTCCTATAATAAATAGACAACAATGGCTATCCACAAGGATAGGAAATAGTTTTTATGGATATGAAATGGCAGTGCATGGATATGAAATGGAGTTAAAGAATTACTAAGGGCCAAATTGACTGATCAATTTCAAGCACAAGCTGAGAGTTATAGAGCCATGTCATGAAGCTCCTGCTCATCAGCATTTTAGCCACCAAATTATACCAGGAAGTACTCGCTAGTTTTCTACAACTTGCCCAGTGCTTTTGCAGTCGCCCTCAAAAACTCTGCAGTAATGATAATCTGAAAACAAGAACAGTATAGTTCAGGCACAGTTAATAGTTCAATAGTTGCATATTCTATTGTTTATCTTTTCTTTTTGGAAAATAAATTCAGCAAGTTTTTTTGGCAAAATTGTTATGATTTCATTTTAAAAACTTACCCAAGGTACATACTGTGCCTTAATTCATGTGTTTCCGTTACATCCCTATTTTGGTGAAGGTCCTCAGTGACACGGACTCATATATTGCTAAGATCAACATTACCCATGAGTCAGCACATTAAGTTTATAGTCCATAACAGAGTCTAATCATATTCTTTGGTTGTTAAACTATAACTGCTCATTTCCCCTTAAGAAACACAAACTGACTACCCTTTCATAATGACACAACACATTTAGGCTAAATGGCAATACAAATATTGCTGTGTGAGTAACATATATAATTCTAACATACCTTTACAGGTATAACATCTGTATGTATTAAAAGATGGATAAATAAAATTGAAAAATAGTAGCTAGTTCCCTCTACACAATGTTCTCACTGAAGAGAGATGAGTTTGCAATACTTCCAGTTCAACCTGTTGTTGATATTGGCAACGCAGTAGAGAACTCATTTGACATTAAGACCTGCATTGCTGGCGTTGTCAGTCCCAGTTTTAATATGTGTGTGTATTTCGGTTAGATCCCAGAGGGAGTACACTGTAGCCACAATAAACTGGCATGAAAGTTCAGAGGAAATATATGTGCTTGAGTCAGTGCCTGAATGTGTGGGTGGAGGGTATGGTGTGTGTGTGTTTGTAACCGCAGCACTCCCTCTCAGCAGCCCACCATTAAACCTCAGTGCCAGCCCTTTCCCAGCCCACCAGGATTAACAGCACTTAAATGGGCCTGTTAGTACACCACCTCCTCCTTGCCTCCCACTCCGACCAGTGTGCTGTGCTGCCCACGGCGCTGAGCTCACAGTGCCCACTTCCTTTGTTATTTTGTGTTCTCCGCTCGACCCCAGCCACCTGAACCTCCTCCAATAAATGGTGTTGAAGTGCACTCAGCAGGAGGCTAAGTTCTGAACATCCTCAGCTTAGTATCTACCGGAATCTGAGCAGATGACAGAGGGAGGTAAATAAGGTCCCGAGACTAAACCTCTCTCTCTCTCTCTCTCTCTCTCTCTCTCTCTCTCTCTCTCTCTCTCTCTCTCTCTCTCTCTCTCTCTCTCTCTCTCTCTCTCTCTCTCTCTCTCTCTCTCTCTCTCTCTCTCTCTCTCTCTCTCTCTCTCTCTCTCTCTCTCTCTCATTCCATTCTATTTGAGTTTTTTGCAGAGCAGCAGGATGAAAGACATAAGTAAGGACGAGAGAACAGACCCTAAATGTTTTTTGTCTTTTCACTGTTTGTGTACGGGGGCAACTACAGAAACTAGTAGGAAGGATTTGTGTGTCCACGGGGTTGAAATTGCTATTGTTGCATAATAAAAGCCTCTGCATTGTTCCCAGCCATCAGTTGGCCTCAATGAGACATTCCAGAGATTACTAGAGAGCACCAGACAGAGGAAGTAGGACAGCTAACAGGAAAGAGAGTGCCGAGCACTGAACAAACAGGTCTCACTCATTATATGAAGCTCTTCAGACGTGCCATGAGATTTGTTATTAAAAACCTCACTTTCAAGTCAATAATTGCAAATTGCAAAGAGATTAAAATGATAATATTGCTGCACTGAAATAATTGGCAAGGAATAAGCTTCAGATTCCACAGATTCTTCACTACAGCCTACTGTTTTAGCTGGAGTCATTATAGCACCCTTACACCATTATTGGTATTGGAGATTTATATAAAAGATTTTTTCATAAATTCATAATTTTTTGCTGTAGCAAAATCTCACACTTGAAAATAGAAAAAGTTCTACTTTTGAAATTGAAGAAAATCCCATAGTAAGAAATAATGTCTTTAGAATTGTAATTACCCTTGCAATTGTGATGTAAACATGGAGTTTGCTACATTATCCTGGGACCTTAGGTGGCTCAGTGTGATTTGGCCAGTTGAGAATAAAGCGTCTTTTACAAAACAGTTCACTCATACAGCCAGGAAGACGAGAACCTGCCTAAGATCAGTCTGGCTGTCCATAAAACATGAGGTATGGCCAGCCATGTCCCACACAAATGTGAGATTTTAAAAATCAAGCCTTCATTGCAGAGCCAAAAAAGTGATGTAGTAGAACTGTGACCGGTCAGTATAAAGCGATACATGCAAAATGTGTTGGACGTCTACTGTTCTAAAGGGTTAAACACATAGGTTCTGTCTATGCCTACTTTGTCCTGACAATGTGTGTTAATGGCAAGAAACGATGTGCCTGAAAACTAGCAGAATAAAGGAATCTTGAGAGAAAAAACGAGAAGTACCGCACTCCACGGAGGATCCTGCATGCAGTGGATATAAAAAAATAATCTACACACCGTTGTTTTTTGTGCTGTGAAAAAAACATGACCAAACATTTTCTGTTTTGCAATGTTTATGAGAAATAAAAATCTTGGTCAACTGGCTGCATTAGTATGCACACCCTTAAACTGATCATTTGTTGAAGTATCTCTTCATTTTTATCCCAGCACCCGTTATTTAGGGTAGGAGTGTATCAGCATGGCACACAGCAGATCATTCGGATCGCCAAGGCATCTCCTGTGCACAGCCCTCCTCAAATCTCCCCTAAGATTTCCCTGATTAAGGTTTGGGCACTTCCAAAACTTTAATGTTCTTCTGGTGAAGCCATTCTGTTGCTGATTTAGATACATGCGTTGGGTCTTGATGTTGGAAAATTAAATTGTTTTTCATATTTGGCTAAAACCTTTGGGCTAGCAGTGACTGATATTTGGAAGGGGGCTCAGTTCTTGGTGATTGTCAATACTGCATATTTTCTCCACACGTTGATGACAGTTTTGACTGTCTATAATGATAATGTACATCTGATGCCTTGGAAAGTATATTAAACCTTTCTTCTGACTAGTGCCTTAAGACTATGAGATGCTTCTGCTGCCTTGGAAGCTGTCTACAGACCATGGCTTTTGCTTTTACATGCTTGAAAATGTTAAAAAAAAATCCTCCTGGAGTAACTGGAATTTATTTGGGGTCAATCAAAGCTAAAGGCAAAAGAAGGAAAGAGTAACAGAGGATCCATACTCTTCAATTTTAGGCCTTTAAGGCTTTGTTTAACTAATCTGAGTTATTGGTCTTAAGTGTTTTTGATGTAGAAGAGAAAAATATTTTCAAATGTATGCTGTCAATCCAGGAATGCATTTCTATCATGTATTCAGCTGTTCGTTCCTGGAAATCTTGGTCTTTGTACCTTTTATTACCAGAGAGAGATGTAGACTAGTTCAAAAAGAAAAGCAAGAAATACTCCTGGAAAATTTATACCCATACCATATGGCATAGCATATGGGGATATTCAACTACCACCTGACACTGGCAAGGATAAAAAGCAACATGCCATTGTTGCTATGATACTTTGCGTGTGCTTTGTCTTACAGCAGATGGAAGATTTACCAGAGGACACATTATCCCGTTTCTTATTCAAATCATATGGATCACTGCAGCATGTACAATTGCCGTGGCATGGAAACACTCAGAACATTTAAATTTCTCACTTGTAAAAAAATAAACCCATTTTTTTGAAAACATGCGTAGTGTTAGTATCGTCTGCTCTGAAATGGATTTACATTTGTGTGTCCTCAGCTAAGTACATGTGGAAAAAAATCAATGTGTTGAAGAATCTAAAAAAAAAAAAACGCTTTAAACAGTGCTTACCATTTTTATCTCTTCAGGCAGCGGGTAAGCCGGAGAGGAATGAAGAAGGGTCTCCATTTGCTCATCCTCGGCTTGCTTTGCCTCCATGGACTCCTTTTTGTCTCCTAGAAGAAGCAGATTAGTTATATGAAACAATCTACTTCTTCTGATGCTCCAACATTATTAATAATAAACACATGCTGAATTATGTTCACAGATTAGTGCCATTTTCCAGCACCAAACCAAGCAAGTTACCATTTCAAAGGTTGTATCGTACATTTTTCTTACTGCCTATATTAACACAGAATCTATTATACTAAAAAAAAAGCTTGAAACACATCAATAATTTATGTGTTAAAAAAGCATGTTCTGTATTAAACTAATAACTGTTTGTACAAACAGGAATAAGGTTTTGGATAGTAAAATAAGTGCCCCTGGCTTTTGAAACACACAAAGGATAAGGTGGACAATCATGTCCTACGTGTGAAAATTGACTTGTACAATGTGATTATCACCACATTACAGCTCAGACGGCGTCGGCTTTACTCCTTTGAGGTATGGAAAGTAAATGTGCAAATTAATGACAATTGAATCTTAACAGGAGGTCACTTTTCTTTGTGTAAACAGCACTTTGAAAAAGAATAATTCACAATAGTCAGTATGAAGGTCCACTATATATATATATATATATATATATATATATATATATATATATATATATATATATATATATATATATATATATATATATATATTAGGGCTGTGCATAAAAATCGATACAAAGATTAATATCGATGTTTTTAAAAACGATTTAATATTGATATTCTGGCTTTCAATATCGATATACCTCCCAACCACTAGGGGGCGTTATCGCGGCGAGGAAGTGCAAGTAAGACGAATTTACGGAACGGCCAACAGGATTTTAAAAGCGTCTTCGTTCCTAAAAATCAGACGTTTGGGCACATTTTTGGTTTCTGTGATACGTTAAATGCATTGAACAGGATGCACTTTATTTTCCTGTTACTATATCAGTGTTCAATAAATTGAACATAAATATAATATTTGGTTGGTTTTTGACTTTCATTAATTTGAAAGTAATAAATATCGATATTGGAGTCAAATCAAATCAAGCTGAGCTATATCGAGAATCGTATTGTATCGTGAGCTATGTATCGAGAATCGTATCGAATCGGCTCATCCTAGACGATACACAGCCCTAATATATATATATATATATATATATATATATATATATATATATATATATATATATATATATATACACATCAAAATCCAAAATATTTTATACCTCTGGTGGCTGGTTGGATATGATACAGTCACCTGTAAATATATTATACAATGTAACATGAGTATCAATTTAAGAAAAAGAAAATGCATAAAAAGTAGCATTTAATAGTATTCATACCCTGCTCTGTAATCAGTGGACAGCAATCAAATATTTTTTTTATCATTATTCACACACTTTTTGTACATTTCCACCAAAATTTCTGAAGATTGAGCGCACAAACAAGGAATATGATTTTAGTTTCATGTGATCACAGCATACAGAAAGTAAGTACAAAAATGTAAACATTAGAGAAAATTAAAAAGGGATAAAAAGGAACAGCGATGTGCATGTATGTGGATGTACAGGCAACCTTTTCATACATAAAGAAAAATAGAGAGGCCAGTTCTAGTAGTGCTAACATGCCTATTTTGTTTCACAGCAGAGTCACTGACCAATCAGGCTGTAAGATTTAAATAGTGTTCATCTAGAGAAATCGGGGGAGGGACTTTATATCCTGTCTGGCCTGAAAAAGCCTTGGGATCCCCCAGAAGAAGGCCCATTGTGTTGGGCCTTCTTCTGGACGGTGTCTGTGAGGACCAGCTTAGGTCATGAGAAAGGATTGTTCCACAGTAGACACAGTGTTAGTGAGGTTGGTGAGGGAGTATGGGGTTGTTCACTATCATCTCTATAATCTTGATAAGATAAGATGCTTTTATTTGTCATTATACAAGGTATGTAAAACAAAATTTCATAGATCAGATGGAGAGTTAGCCTGAGTCGCTGCGACTGAGCACGCCGCCACTAATGGCCGATCTGACTTGAATGTCTTTTAGTGGCAGGGGAAACCTACGCAGACACGGGGAGAACAAGCAAACTCCACACAGAAAGGTCCCTGCTGAGCCCAGGACGCAAACCCAGGACCTTCTTGCTCTGAGGCAAGAGTGCTAACTACTCTTCCACCGTACCAGCAATCTTGAGCGGTTTAAGCTCCAGGTGGTTCTAATTGGACCAGCCAATCCACCTCCTGTCTGTATGTAGCCTCATCGCTGTCCTGGATCAGACCAGTGATCTCACAGGTGGGTCAGATGAGATGCAGTCATTTGCGTACTGGCAGAAGAGGGGTGGGGAAAAACCCTGGGGGGGGGATCACCGGTGCTGACGGTACTTGTGCAGGAGCTGCTGCTGTCAGTCAACCAGAAAGCTGATCTACTGACTGGCAGACACCGGCACTGTGAGCTCAGTGAGCTTGTGGTGGAGAATGTCTGGGTTGATGGTGTTGAAGACTGAGCTGCAGTCCACTAACAGGATCCTGGAGTACATCCTGAGTGGTCTAGGTAATGTAGGACGATGTATAGTCCCAAGCTGACTGCGTCATGTGCCGGCCTGTTTGACACTTTGGGAAAATATGACCCAACTATTATTGCATTCTAAACATTGCTTTGCCACATTCATGTTGCGGACACTGATACCGCAGCGATGATATCTTTCCTGTCCTTATATTGATACATAACTTTAATCATTCTCTGAACCAGATTGTTTTAGATCGTAAACATGTACTTTTGTATTTGCCTCCCTCTTACTAGCCGTAGGCTGGAGAACTGATGGCTGTTTGAACAAAGATGCTAAGAGAGTTAACGTCTGGAGGTGAGATATTGACTGCTCATGTCTTCCTTTAGAGAAACCCGTTTCAGAAATATGTGAACTATCAGTTTAAAACTGCTGGTGTCAGGTGAAATGTTAATGCTCAATGGTTACCTCTTATGGAATATAATAGTCACGTGGGTATATAGCATATCACAGTACATTCTGAACATCGTGGGTTGACTTTTCACATTTTTTTTTTAAAAAAAACATAAATATCAAAATGTCCTTTACTGCAGGAAACCCTACACTGCGTAGAAGCAAAACAGCTGTGATTTATTTTTACAGAACAAACTATTATTGTGCATAGCCTCCGGGAATGAAGATGACCTTTTGCTTTAACAGTAAATAGCTAATTATTATAGTTCAGTCATTTAAAATGCATTTCGTTTTTTCGTAACTGTACAAAGAAGACATACTTGAGACGAAACGCTTGCGTAATGGTTTGGTGTAACAGTGGCTATAAGTGTGGTGGGAAATGTGACCACAGGAGCAAGGAGGATAACATGCACGCAAGTTGAGCCTGGCCTATTTCTGTCTATCTGGTTGTGCACACTCTCAGGTTATTCATCCATCAGCATTTTTAGTGAATGGAGAGGCACTCACAAAGCACCAGATGGAAACAGAGTGAGACAACATTGCTGAAATGTACAGCTATGCGAATGACACGGTCAGCAGCAGAGGGCAGGACAGACGTTGCCATAAAATCTGAGAATCGCTCAGACAAATGATTGAAACCCTTTGATTTGCACGCCGACACAGTGGGACGTATCAGAAATGGCCACCGCATCGGTGTCTTCCGCATTCACACGCCGACGCGGACACACGAACCGAGCCCAATCAGGAGGAGGCCTCATGCTCACGCACTCTAATATCCTGATTGGGCCCCCTGCTGTCTCCAGGCTCCGCATTTAAAGCGCAGCTTAGATCCTCAACTGCTGGCTCATGCAGCACAGATAAATTAGTCACGCTTTGTGACAGCAGTAAGCCGGCCTGTCATTTTAGATGGATTCAAACCGGAGGGGCTGATTTTGCGCGACAACTTTTCCCCTGTGATATCATCTGTTTTAGTCTCGACTGAGCCATTTATCATTCTAAAGAGCGAAAGTAAGAGGCAAGCTCATCACACACTCATCTATTCTGCAGGGACGCACGCATGAATATACAACTTGAGGGTCCGCAGCTTGGCCTTGGGGTAAGAAGACAGGCGCTGAGGGGGAATAGTCATTTAGACGCTAAGGATAAGGGGAAGCAAGGAGAGTATACGTCCACAACAGGCTCCAGCCTGAGCTGTATGATACAGTTTACCCATGAAAAAAAAAACCTTCACCCCTGCGGCTTTGAAACTCAGCGCCACTGTGACTTGCAAAATTACTTCTTTTTTTTTTCACGTTTTGGTCACACCATGACCACAAGCTTTCAGAGTGTTTTATTTTTGATTTTATCTGACAGTCCAACACAAAGTAGGCCATCATTCTGCAGTGGATGGAAATTGATACATGGCCTTCCGTTATTTCTTTATCTTTTATTTCTTTACGACTAAAAAAAACTGAAATGTGTCACATACTTATGTATCTGACGGGTTTCTGTCGAGGAGAGCCTCGTGAAGACCAAACGACACAGCAGAAAGGTCGGGGATTAAGTTGTGGAGACATTTAGAGCACAGTGAGGTCATACAACAATATCCCAAGCTTTGGACGTCTCAAAGGGTAAATTATCATCACCGGAAAAGGGAGCAAATATGGCGTCACTGCAAGACGAGGTCGCCTAGTCAACCTAAACGGGACCAGGAAGGAGAGGATTATTCAGGCAAGTTGCTCTAAAGCTCCATAACTCTGGAGGAGCTGCACAGAATCACCGCTCAGGTGGGAGAACCTGCACGTCAGCTATCAGGACAAATTTAGGATTTTATTTAAGAGTGGGAGGAAGAAAGTCACTGTTCAAAGAACACTTCGAGGAGCTCAGTTTAATCAGTACAACAGGCCATGTAAGGGGCACTGCAAACATGACGAAGAAAGTGCGCTGGTCAGGTAAAACCATAATCAAACTTGTTTAGCGACATGCAAAGCGCTCCATGTGACAGAAAACCATTAAATGCCTTGACCTTAAATGAGGTGCGTTTTATTGCATGTGTTATTCTGTGGCTGTCTTGAGCTGGCTAAGTGTAGGCATGCATAATACCACCGGGAGAGCTGCTGCAGTAATACCTCCACACAGTCTATTTCTAATTAGACTACCTTTAACCTTTAGCAAACAGTTTCCCCATTTAAACAACAAACCGTAACATATGTTAGCTCCAGAACATGCTGGTGGGACAGTGAAGGCAATCAAGACTAAGTCAATCCGGTCCTACAGGGCAATTCTGTATGTTGCAAAAAGGATTCCAGCAACAACAACAAAAAAAATATTCATTGTATTTCTAGCACACAGCTAGCAATAGAATGAAATTGTGTCGATCAAAGAATACTCACTTGTTAGAGTGACCTAGTAAAAGTCAAGACCTAAATCTGATTGAGAATCTGTAGCAATACATCAAAACTGCTGCTCACAGACATTCTGTAATCTGAGTAAACTTCAGTCATTTTCAAAAGATCAGTCTCTGGAATTGCAAAGCTGCAACAAACCTGGAGGCTGAATACCAGCGCACTCAACATTTCTCTGGATTTCACACACACACACACACATATATATATATATATATATATATATATATATATATATATATATATATATATATATATATATATATATATACATATAATTTCACTTTATTGCACTATAGACCATTTCTGACTTTTAATGTATTAATAAAAAAAGATAGATGTAGTGTTATCTGGAGACTTTTGCCCCCGTTAAATGAAGTACAAAAAGAAAGAGACCCAGCGGAAACTGGGTCAATTAATGAACCGAGGAATAGATTTGATCAATTAAATCAGTGCGTTAAAAACACGTTTTTCTTTGCAACCATACGAGACCGGAGTCATTTGACTTCTGTCTAGATGCAACAACAAAAAAAACGTCGACCTACCCATTATTACTGTCAGTCCTGTGGCGAAAGACGCAAAAGAAAAAAAATCCTACAAGACTTCAGAAAGGTCAACAGACTGGAAGGGTTCCCTGCGCCGTTGCTATGGCTACGACGTAACCAGCAGACAAGAGAGAAGCGCGTGACGGTGAGCCACGTAGGCACGGGATGTTACGAGTTCGGCAAAATAAAAGCACGCATTCTCGGCTCCGTTCGCTCAGGATGCTGGGAGCGATCCTTCCACCGGAAGTTTCATCGCCACCGTTAAAAATATTAAACACTGTTAGAAACTACGAAGCAGTAACTGCAACAGGCAACAACAAAAAAAGTCTCTGGACTTTTTTCTTTTTATTCCTTTTTTGAATTTCGTTTTTGCATGTCAAGGCTATGTTTGTGTATTTTTGGGTGAAATTTAATATATCCACGAGTTCTTTCATCAGGTCTTATATACCATTTCAATTAGATCTGTAGACATTTTTGGTTTCCAAGTCAAAATGCATGTTTCAACACACTGTTGCAATTTGATTTATTTTCTTCTTATTATTAATTTCTTCTAATTTTCCTGGTGTTGAAATATATTATTCGAATATTTATTATTTTCCAAAAAGTTTACATGTATAGCTACTGTAAACTTTGTATATATGGGATGGAAAAAACAAAATGTTTTGGTTTTTTTCTCTAAGAATTAATTAAAAAAATATTTAAAAAAAATAAGAGAAGTTCTTGCTTAATCCGGTATCTTAGAGAAATGTAATGAATATTTATTACATGATACGAGGTTTGAAATTGCCCTAGCATTCATTTATATATATATATATATATATATATATATATATATATATATATATATATATATATATACAAATTAAATAGTAAGAGAACCACTACATCTGCCTGTGCTGAAAAAATAAGGGTGGCAATCAAATGTTGATTTTCCTTGGCTCTGATAGTACCCCCACACCCCAATAAAATTTCCAATTGAGCATATTGAATTACTGTAATTTCTTTAAACAAACAAAAAGGATGGGTAGATTTTTTTTTTTAGATAAAAAATACATTTAGAGTATGGTATTTACATTGAATAAAACACATTGATGCACTAAGGTTATTAAACAATGGGCTATTTGAAATGGTAATAAGAAAGTTACATAAATCTGCTTTAGAGCCTCGCATGTTTATACACCTCGCAATAAAGGCAAGTACTAATGTCAACATAATAATTTTGTGTATTTTGTTGATTGTGTTGATCTTTTAATAGCAATACTTTTATAGCTTGAATTCCCTTATTTTTATTTCATCTCAATTTATAGCAACATTGACTTTAAAAGAAAAACTTTCCCAGGCAGCCACTATCCCTTGTCTGGTTTGGTCAAATGAGTTTTCCTTTGGCATGTATGATAATTAGACATGCCCACATATTCCACAATTTAAATGAAACAAAAGAGTAAAATCATCTCATAGTCCACTCTGCAATTGGTGTGGAAGCGGCCCACATTAACCTCTCGAGCAACAGTTAACCGGCAAACAACCGCTTTATTGTCAGAGGATAGGAGCCTCAGTTGGTTCATTACTTCAATTTTATGCCTTGGCAGCTGGAGGCTTCACTCGGTCCTTAATAGACACTGAGGGGTCAAAGCTTTGTATGGCAAAGTGACAGTGTATCTAGCAAATAAAGTGAGGGAGGTCATCAAACAACTATAGAAAGATTCTACTAATAATCTCATTTACCATTGGATGGTGTCATGAAAACAGGTTTCCAGATAGCCTGATCTTTCCAGGAAACAGGCAATGCCATGAAGTCATGCCATGTGACCTGAAAATGCTTGCATGCTCTGTTTGAGATGTGCGTTTAATTCATTCCCTCAGAAGTAATGTGAAAGAGCAGCCAGACATTCCTGTAGGGGCTGTTACAGGGCAAACTGATTCATGGAACTGGGAGCCTAACAAATGTCCTTGACAAACATTTTTGCCCTTTTATGTATCATTAGCAGTTAATATTTTGCATCTAGAAAGAGGTCTTTGTATTATTTTATGATAGTATGATCTAATTTTCCTGTAGGTCCTTGTGATTTTTCATTTTTGCCTCTTTTCATGTTTTATTATTGCTCTAATTTTTCCCTGGGAGACGGTTCTTTGTATGACTTCATTTGGGAAGCGTGTTGGGCTATTTATGGACCAATCAATGAATCATGCAGACGCAGGCTCTCTCATGCAAATTGCCCCCACTCAAATCAAGCCCACCTTCCCTTCTGTCTTTGTTTGTCCTCCATCAGCGGAAGAAACTCATTCAGAAACGTGACGAGAGATGGAAAAAAAAATGTGCTCAGTTCGAGACCATAAAGCTCCCACTCCCTCGCCCCCTCACGCATTGCTCTGTTTTATTTTTCCTCACGCATGTGAAATTGATCAGATCCCGCAATATAAAAACTAAAAGGGACATTTTAAAATGAGCAGTGGCCTTATCATTGTGATGATGTTGAGGTTTCTCCGAGTTTGTGTCCTTTTTTTTGTCAGATCCAAAAGCAATTAAAAACAGTCAGATTCCACTAATTGAATTGAATAATTTCCCTCAAAACTATACAGAACAGCTTTTCCTGTCGTGGAAGTCAGTCAAAATTATTTCAGAAATATTTCATTTTGAAAAACACAATCCAATTAGTTCCTTGTCGTGATTTTGTTTTTGGTTTGTTTTAGTCAAACCACTAGACTGTGTTTTGCACAGTGTCTGTGGCCAAGGCAAATTAACCTAATTTAGAAAGGTGCATCCAGTGTTTTAGGGGCACTGAGCCTGCGGGGACCAGGAGTTTGGCACGCATTGAGTCTGTTTCCGGCACGCTATGTTGTGTGGGGGCAAGTGCATAATGAAGAGCGCTGAGTGTGAGCTTGCGTGCATGTGTCTGCTAGAGAGGGGGGAAAGGAGACGGAGGGGGGAAGGGCTACAGTCAATAGGGTGTGTGTGTTTGTGTGTGCGTGCCCAGATTTTCAGGGAGTTGGGGCTAAATATGACCCACTAATCTTTTTTGGCATTAAATGAGTAATGTTGTTATGCTTGACATATTTGGGCCCGGAGGGACTCATTCACGCACAGTAAACTTCCCAAAATCACATCTCCTCGAACAGAGCTGTTAGTGTCTTCAGTTGGGATTGTGTTACTGGGTCTCACAAGACCAGCTCACAAGTGAGCCCACCTCTGGAAACAACTGCTGCTACTCACGCCTCCATGACGTCATGAAACAACACCCAGTCTGTGGACCTGACACAAGCCCGTCCACGGGGAACTTTGGTGTAATTTCATCCAAAATAAGAAGCCGTTTTACGCAGCAGAACAATTCCCTTCACACGTGTTTATCGGTAGAACACTGTCGTTTAAAACAAATGTCCTTTTAGGACACTTTACAAAACAAATATACTTTTTAAATCTGATTAGATTTAACCTAGTTTGGTTAAAATTCAGTTTACATCAATCCATTCCAAGCCAATCCACCAATATAGTTTTATTCACCTGCAGTTACATAAAGTCAAATTAAATCCTCATTATAATACAATACAGTCAAATTCTGTGGCTCATTTCATAAAAAACTGGTTTAAAAAAGTTATCGGTTTAAGAAAACGTAATCAACTTGACATTTACTTGCTTACCCAAACCAATCACAGTGGTAAGTAACGAGAACCATTTGACTGGACTAAACCTCCTTCAGTGGCTACTTCCAGATGAGAAGTACAGCTATACAAACAAAGCACTGAGCCAGGTGTATTTTCTATGGGAAGAAAAACAACAAAGCGAATGGCAGCAACAGCTCAGGAAAACTTTCTATGCGATAGAAAAAATTTTTAACAAAGATATGTAGCAAGGCACGAAACGGAAAAAGATAGCTGAACTCGAAAGCGCCGATTCATGAATACTTTCTATGCAAAAGAAAAACATAGACAACATAGTTTGCGGCACCTGTAAGTGGTTCAGTGGCTACTTCTACGAGAAAAACACAACCATACCCAGAATGCTGAGTCAGGAACACTTTTATGGGGAAAAACAAAAAAGAGAAGGCACAAAGATAGGCAGGTCAATGGCTTCATTCAGGAAAAGGACACAGGAACACACAGAACCATCCAGCGGGGAATACTTTCTGTGGGAAAGAAAAACAAAGTTGATCAAAATCGTGCGGAGACGTAAAGAGAGGTTTTTAATTACAAGGACCCTCCAAAGTTTAGATTGAAATATTAGGTTAAAAGTGGAGTTGTAATACCATTCCAGACAGGATCCCTTTAAAGTTTTTCCCATCATGCTTTGTCTTTGGGTTTTTCAGGTCCCCATAGTTGTCTTTGCTGAAGCCTCAACTGGAGATCAGATGTGATGAAACTTCAGAGTTGGTTACCAGGCCTTGCCCCATGGTGGTTTATGTTCCATTTACACATATGAACTACCAGGGGTACGGCCATGGAGTTTGCTTTAGACTGAGCATACCTACGGCAGAAGACCAGCAAAAATAAAGATAACCAGCTTTCCAATTTTGAAACTGGCCCACATAATTACATCTCTTTAGCCACTGCAATCACTGACCTACAAGGCCTCCAACAGAACAATGGAGTCCTTGAAAGTCCATCCACAGTTTACAGGTGGGCATTGAGTAACTTTATTGAGTAACATTACCTTTTACTAATAACAAAGCTAATGTTATTTGTAACACAAGCTTTATTGAGTGACATTGAATAACTTTAGCTGCATCGAGTAACCGGCAGATAAGCGTTTCAATTTGTCATCTTCTTGTACATTTATCAAATCCATTTAACCATTTTAATGAGCTGTGTAGTGGGGAAGAGAAAAGCATTTCAGTGTATATTTTTTCTTGTGTCAACGCTGATTAACGGCTGCAAAGAGACACTTCCTTCATTACCTGCGATTGAAAAATGAATCATGTAAATTACTGAGTTCTTTACATCACAACAGCTTGCACCGGTTGTTGAGAAAATATTCTCGGCTAAAAACGAATAAAACATAATGGTTTGCATTGTTTGTCTACGTGTAGTAAGCTTTTGCCACCATCTGAGGCCAGTAGTGAGCACCAGAAGTTTCAGAAATCATCAGGGTAATCTTTAATTATTACGTTATGTGCTTTGGAAATTAAAACTGACATGACGGCAGTTTCGCTGAGAGCCTGTGTGTTGTTTGACCCTCATGGTCTAGTTCCTCTCAGCGGCTTTATTTTGTCCCACAGACCGTTGCTTCTTCTTCTTCTTTTTCTTTTTCCCTTTTGCTTGGACATTTCAGAGTGCTTGCACGTATGCCTTTCTGTCTTTTTGCTTATCTGAAGGACTATTAAATGCTTGCGCATGCGTGTGTGTCTGAGAGAGTGTGTGTATGCCCTGAGTGTGTGTGCTGAATGGATTTGCATGAGAGCCTGTGGGGTGACCCTGCTCTCTCACGCCAAGGCTTCTGTGGAACAAATAGGACTAGTCGGATGTCGTGACAGCACTCACATCAGTTTAAATAAGAGTGCTGTGCAGCAGTCCTGTGTGTGTGCGCATGCGTTTGTGCTAGTGTGTGTATGCGCGCGTGTGTGTGTGTGTGTGTGTGTGTGTGTAAGCAGTCAGTCAGGCATGCATTTGGTCAGGAAAGCTTTGCAGGGCTTTGCATGTGTGTTTGAGAGAGTGCCTGCATGTGTGAGAGGAGGATTGTGTGTTTGAGCCAGTGAGCATGCAATATCTTGTGAGGTTTGAGGTTACGCGAGGAGGAAGACAGCGATATTAACAGTTTAATGAGCTCAGCGGGTTCACACGCACTGACACGGAGGCCAGACGCTCCACAGAGTTTTCTTTTTTTCTTTTTTCTTTTTTTTTTTTTGTGGGAAAGGAACTGGTTTGTCCTGTAGGACTGACCTGCCTTTTCTATAAATGAAAACTGTCATGAGGTCAGACAAAGTTCAGCTCAGCATATACATACCACTACAATGGTCTATAATTAGAAGAAAAAAAAAAAGCATTGAACAGCTAGAGGTTAGATCCAATCCAGGTAGTTTCAGATCGTTTTGACACACGGAAATGTTTTTATCTTTTACTTTTCGTCAGCACCTTCCTTTTGTGAAGCACAGCCATCACACAAGGGAGGTGCGTGAAGAAATTTTCCCTTTTTTTCTTTTGTTGATAGTATGTAAATACACTGTTTCTTAATGAACTTCCCCAAAACCCTGTGTGACACAATGAGGTTCAAAAGGTAACATGTTTACAAGCAATTGTTTCCTGGAATAGACTTTAATTTCCTTCTGCATAATAGGTAGTTCATAGTGAACAGAAGATAATGTAACCCTCATATGACAAGGCTTTATTACATAATAGAATAGATAATTACATAATAGAAAAGAAAAGAAATATGAAAAATATTAATTGTAAAAATAAAAATTGGGCTAAAGATGGGATCTGTGAAGGTCTTATGCCTCCCTGCGCCATGGTCCTCTACAGAAATTGAGAACATCACAGAGGGAGGGTCAAATACAGTATAACAGGGGTCGGGTTTTGGAGATTTTTTGTAAGTGACATAATAAGATGACTATCTGTGGAAAAGCCAAATCTATCCTATTATTCATGATTCAGCTTGCCATTTTTGTCAAAAAATGACAACATAACACCAGGGACACTGAAATAGAATACCTCAGTTGAATATCAGAAGTTTTATCATGTTCTGATTCCATATAAGAGGGTAAGGTGAAGGAGTAACAGACATTCAAAAGTGGCATGCTGGGATAAAAAAGTGCTATTAATATGAAAAGGCATGGGCTGGTTACGCTTTCATGGTATATCGCAATAAGAAAAAGTCACAGTCTCAAAACCACAAAAAATCGCCATCATACCGTTCCTGGTATACAAGCGTTTTTTCTTTATGTCTAGTAAGAGAGAAAGTGGAGGTGAAATCCCTCTGGCCATGTGCAACCGCAGTATGGCAAATGGCTTGTACTTGTATAGCGCTTTAGCTAGTCTTGACGACCTCCAAAGCACTTTACACTACAGTTTTAGTCATTCACCCATTCACACCAACATTCACACCCTGACGGTGGTGAGCTATGTTAGTAGCTACAGCTGCCCTGGGGCAGGCTGACAGAGGCGAGGCTGCCATACAACTGCGCCAACGGGCCCTCTGACCACCGCCAGTATCATGACCCCTCCTGCCGTGCACCTTTGTATATAGCTGCTAAGGTTGTATGACGGCTGAAGGTGGTAAATATCCAAAACTTCCCCCCATCTAAATGGACACTTCGGACGACAGATGACAACAGCTTGGAGGAAGCAGGTTCCCCTATGTGCAGAACATGCTTGCAGACTGTGGCAGCGAGAGGAGGCAACGACTTAAGATGATAGCGTATCTACGGGAGCACCACCCATCACTATTTCTAAAAGCTAAAGGTAAAGTTAGAGCCGTCTACTAAATGAATGACGTAACTTTAGCGTCTGGCTTTAGTGAACCAAATACCATCAGCGTGTTACTGAGGCAGACAGCTTGGTGATTGTGCTGGAGTGTTTTGGAGCTGCTGGGTTGTGTATTTCATAAGCTTTGAGAGGCTAAAGTACAGAGGGCCCCTGTAGCTTTAGCTGAGCAGCTCTTTAGCTGAACACGCATTGTGTATACATACGTTGACATTTGGGATTTCTGTTGTTTCTTTTTCTAACGCATTCTATATATCTGTAGTTGAGAGGAAGCGCCTGGATAAGCACATCAGGAGGGCCAGCTCTGTCCCGGGATGCCCCCTGGACCCAGGGCAGGGTGTGGGAGCCTGCGTTTCTCACCCCATGCATGGAGCTGTTGCATAGCTGGAGAGCTCTTTCAGTGACGGACTACTGCGTCCTGGATGCTCAAAGGAGCGCCTCCGCAGGTCCTTCGTCCCAGCTGCTGCTAGACTTTAAAATAGCTGCTGCTCACAACAGAATCAATAACTGTTTACAAACATGTTAATGGTTCTACAGGCTGTTGATTGGATCATCTGATCTCAGGTGCTAATGTCCATTTGCACAAGATTTTAGCTTCTCTATGGTGTTTGCTTGTACAGTCATGCGTATTGCTGACATTGTTCTGTAAATCTGCCTTTCCCATATTTCAGGGGTTCTCAGACTTTTCCTGGCCAGGGACTCCTTAGCAGCAGTAGAAGTTTTCCAAGGACCCCTTTAAATTCCTCATGCTGATAGGATTTTTTAAACAGCCTTTTCTACTGTTATATACATTAGAAATTATGTTTTTAAATATGTATCTATCTCTATATCTCTATATATATATCTATATATATATAGATATATATATAAATACACCTAATATTAGAGATTTTACCTAACTTGATGAAATGGACGGAGTTAAATATTTGTCCATTGTGTCACTTAGCTCAACCCTGAGGCATCCTCAGGCCCGACAACATGCGTTTCACAGACATCCAACCCGCTGTTTGCGGACCCCGGGGGGTCTGAGGACCCCAGTTTGAGGGCTGCTGCTCTATTTAACTTGAATGTTGCATTTTTTCTCCAAGTGTGTCGTATTATCAATTCCTAATTGTGCAACATTTTCCCCTTTCTGATAAGTTCATTCTCTTCTGATTTACAACTTAACCTTAAATTAGGCATCTGACAAATGACAAATGTAAAGGTTTGACATTCTGCTAAATAATTAATTATGTTCTGGTTTACTCATCATTCATGTAGTTTATAGATTTGACAAATTGCACAGGAGATTTCTGTTGGGGCAGATGCTGTAGGTACGGTATTTAGTTAGAAAACCTAAGCTCTTCTGGATCAGTTTTACTAATATAGGGATTGAGTTTGGACCCATGTTTGATTATTCTGGTGATTATCTTTGGTATGATGCATTTCAAACCATTGCTAAACCTCTACTTTTGATCCAACGTTCATACAATTACCCATTAAGTGTTAGGTTAGTGATATACTTGCCTTACCTTATGTTTACTATTTGATCCCAGTGTTATCTTGGATTAAAAGAACCCACGGTAATTTTTTCACCATCTGTAAACATTGCCTTGAATTTACCTCACATTTAGGCAGTCAGGTGGTGTGCATTTACTTTGCCAGCTGAAGTACTTTATCCCTACACCTCCCCTCAGGCGAGATGGCTTGATGACACACGCAATCGATGCGTCACAGCTGCATGACGAGCAGGACGTGCGTGTTTATTGCACTAGGAAACCCTTTCACTTTAAGGCGAGTCACGAAGGCATTTTCTCCCACCCTGAATCATTAGGAGGGAGTCCTTGGAGCTTTATGTTGGCATGGTTAACGTCCCATCGCATGGGTAACTTCGTTTCACACATGCACAGCCTGATACCCTGAGGCGCCTACGACTATAGTCCCCTGAGAAGAAGAAAAAGGAAACAAAAGGCAGAGGGGGATAGAGGAGAGATAGGGGAGTCGATACATGTGTGCGGACAGGAGTGAGCCGGCTGAGAGACATAATTACAGCAGATTAGTGAAGCCACACTGAGAACCTGAGTGGGAGCCGTCTGGATCCACAGACAATGACCTCTGGGAAGGAGAGGAGCCCACACGTCACACACAGACGGAGGCGATCCTCTTGGAAAGGTGGAGTTAAAGGGCAACAATTACTGTGTTTCTGCACATTCATCCGCAGCTCGTAAATTCCAGAGCGAGTTTCATGTTTTCCTCCATCAACACTCCGATCTGAACATTAACCCCCAAGGAAATCCAAGCGGAATAACGTCTACAAAGCAGTAACTCAACATTTGGCCACTGTGATGAGTGACAACACAAAAGCCACCTTTCACCCGGTGGTGGACCACGGCACATATGGCGGAGCTGTCCTTTGGTGTTCAGACGGGTCTCTGAATCCGTCGCCTTGTAAATTCACTTTGACAGTCCTGTGAACCAGCTGAGGGTGCAATGTGTCATTATGTTAGCTCCGAACATCTGGAGGCTGTTTCACCAAAGCAGCACTTATACACAGGCTCAAAATAAAGATGCTGCTTTGGGCACGCAAATCCCTCCAACTTCTTTTCAAAACACAACAAAAGAAAGTAGTGACATAATGGTAATTGTAGTTTGTATTTTCTGGTTAGATTTATTGTACCTGTGGTAAAAATATGCAAAAAAGAAAAACAAACTTTAATGTCATTATTTTGTTTTATTACAGTAGCATAATCTGACAGTGACTCAGTACACCACATTTATTCAGTTGGGGGAAAACAATCCCACGATAAGAAATATTCACCTTTTACAAAATGACGTCTGGCAAAAACATTCCTACCCTTGCTGTTAATTCTTTGTACAACCTACTTCGGGTAATAGGACAACTCTTATAATAGGATGTTATAAGATTGGAGAATACCCTACCTCCTAATATATAGATCAGTAGACAACTTGCACAGGGACACATTGACATACGGCGAGGGAAAGCTGGAATAGAACAATCTTCTGATTGTAAGACAATAGCTCAACTCATTTATTCACAGTCGCCCACAAGTTTAATTCAGATTTTAGATTTATTGATTTATTGCTCCATGGCAAAACTCACAAAAACAGTCATTTTCAGTCATACATTTCCCATGAGCAAAAGGGAGCAGAAAGAAGATAAAATCTGATTTTTCTGCCCCTAGTCAAAAAACTAGGGATGTAAATGCCACTAAATTTTTATTGAAAATATCTTACTTTTTCAAAGATTTTATGATGCCATGCACTTTACAGGGTGCCCAGGACCTCTGGAACGGCAACAGGTCGACAGCATCACACTATAGCCCCATTTACACTACCCTTTTTTAACCGATACATGCTGAGTTCAGTAGACTTGGATCAGTTAACCGTGCCGAGCTTGGTTCTTACGACCATTTACACATCACGCTAGCACGGTCCCTCGCCTCCTAGTGACGATCGTACTACTGCTCTCTGGGATTGAAGGAGCGAATCAAGCAAATAAAAATGGCGGCGCCCGTAACATTCAGGAAGTTATGTTTGGTTATAATTGTGATATTTCGTTGTTTGCGGAGAGTCAGGCGAAGAAGGCAACCTTTGCTGAATTTACTTGACGGAGTCGGCTTTTGGGACGTGAATAAGACGTCTAATCAGGGTTTACAGACGCAGGAAACAATGACAGACGTTGAGGTTTGTCACACTGCTAAGCAGAATCATCACTGGAAATCGTGTGTCACGGTAGTAATAGTAATAGTAATAGTAATGGTAGGGAAGCTAGTATTTTTATGAATGTCTGAAATGTCCGCTGACTGTAAGGAGATGACGCGGTCTGCTCATGCGCTCTTTGTTATCAGAGAACCGAGCCAGGGAAAAACCGGGCCGAGCTCACCCATGGAACTGGTCTGCATTTAGCGCGGATCGGTTGTGTCTGGCTCGGTTCAGTTCAGTTTGCGTTCCATTTACACTCGATAGTTATCTCAGTTACCGAGCTCGGACTGTTCTCGGCACGGTTAAAAAAGGGTAGTGTAAATGGGGCTTATATCATATTTATGCCACAGGCCAACAAAAAAGGATGGATTATTAATTAGAACGTCAATAGAAACTCTGATGTACATGAAAAAATGGAGCATATAATATATATATAAAGAGGAAACACCTGAGTTAGAGTGATTTAAAGAGATTGTCAGGGGTCAAAATAACTGTGCCGCTGGTTCAGTGGGTGATTATGCTGCTGCAACAAAAGATGAATCTATTTCAAGGCTTTTTATAAACCTTCACCACGGGTGTCAGTCAAGTGTCTGGTACTGTAGGCTTCATAGCAATGGTATCTTTTTATGGATACTAACAATAAAGCTTCTCATCAACAAAGCAAAGAGCAAAAATTATGGGTTACCAGCAAACAAATGTTACTTCGAAATCCAGCACGCTGGTGTTTTAGATCTCTATTGGTAGACTTTGTCTGCAGTAACATTAGGAATGACGGTCTCTATGTTACAATATCTCGAAGTAATCTTTTGCGGGATGAACAGAAAGCAACCCAGAGCAAAGAAAAACAGAGAGTGGACCAGAGATTTCCCGACGTATCGGGGCCCATAACAAGAAATCGATCTGGCAGATTATGGTGCATTTTATGGAGCTGTTGGCCTCAGTCAGCATCCAGCAGCCAGAATCCTTTAATGTTCTCATCGTAACCGTTTATTATCATACATAAAGTGAACCTAGAGTCATCTCAATACCCAACACTCAGTAGGTAAAGTGCTCTCGGAGGACTGGCCTTTTAATTTTATTGTGCCGTTCCAGTCAATTAACTAACAGCGACTTCTCCTTGTTGCAGATCACAGTAGTAAACAAGGTAATTGGCGATAATGCGCTAAACGCTGACACTAGATATTTAACATAATAACCGATAACTGAGTCACAGCGGCTCACACATTTGCCATTTGTAGAACGTCCCTCTTTATTGCTCCTTCAGTGACATTTTGTTAACTGTCTGTGCTGTTTTTTTTTTGTTGTTTTTTTTTTTTTTTTATGAATTTGCATCACTTCTTTCTAAATGTTGCACACGGTAAATCAAATTAGTGAGGATCTTAACTGCTCCTTTTCCAAGTCTTAGCTTGTTGAGTATTCAAGAGTGGATTGCAACAAGTAATATACTGTCACATTTTTGGTTACCCTAATCTAAATCTGAATTTGACATATTTGTTTTGGTTGTGTGTCAGTGTGTGTGTGTCCATGTGTGTTGGCGTCTGAAAAGCAACCCTAGTCTGTTATCTCAGCCTGATCTCTATCCTGCGTGGCTGTCTGACTGGGGTTATCCAGGTACTGAGCCGACGCTGTAGAAGCTAGTAGAATCTAGGAGATGTTATATGCTTCAGTTTGTCTCAAGGATAACTCAGGATGTTTCCCTCTCTTTGAGTTCGCAGCAGGCTGTCTGCCTGGATTGCCCTGTTTTCAGTTTCATCCCTCTGTTCATCAACTCTGACCAGCTTCTCTGTCCCCACTGAACAAAGCATCTCCGCAACACCATCCTGCCGCTACCATTTTTCACCCTGGCCATGGTGCGCACTGCCACATGTGGCGTTTTGAGTGTAGGCCAAAAATTTTCCCTGTAGTCATCTGTTAACCAGAGCACCTTCTTCCCTACGTTTGCTTGCAAATGCAGCAAAACATGAAATACTGAGGAAAAACTTTGTTAGCGGATCAGCATTCAGGTCATTCAGAGGGCCATTGATGTCACTGATGGTCACACAACCCGAAACACGCGTTCACAGATCAGAATGTGCAAGAAACGTATGGATCTTTGTTGTAAAATGCAAACAGGACGTCTTACGGCTTTCTTCTCGCAGCTCTTCTTCAAAGGCCAGATTTGTGGAGCTCACCTCTGAAAGTTGTTCTGTGAATGGATTCTCTCACCTGAGCTGTGGATCTCTGCAACTTGTCTCCGGTTAACACGGGCCTCCTGGTTGCCTCTCAGGCTGTTACCCGGCCTGTCATTTTAGGTGGAGGACCGCGTCTCTGTAGGTTTTCAGTTCTCAGACTTTTGAGGTATAGATGACGTTGAGTTCCTCTGGATTTCATTTAGGGGCAGCAGAGGAAAAGCGACACAGATGCATGCAACACTTGATTTTAAAAACTTTGAAAATACGTATAGTTTCCTTCCGGTTCACAATTATGCGCTGCTTTCTGTCAGTGTATAACATAAAATCCCAATAAATTACACTGAACCTGGAGGATGTAAAGCAAGAAAATTTTTAAGGGTTTGAAAACGTTTTCATCTCCAATAAACTGCATCTTGTGCCGGATGGAGGAAACAGTCCTTTTACGGTTTGCCATTTGATGTTGCACCCAACGTCCGTCTTGGGTGGATCCTTTCTCGTCGAGTGTGAGGAAATGTTTAAATCCTGAATGCCCAAGACCTGAGAAGGGAAATTACCCGAAGCAAAACATGGCTGACTCCCGTCGCATGTGACAGCGTCAATGCTTCCTTCCTCGCTTCCTCGTCGTTGTGATAAGACGTTGGTGTGGCCCTCTGAAAGGGTGCGTGTCTTAATCAAGATCGTTCTGTGGGGGGACACACACGCAGAGCAAGTAAATTACACTTGACAGGAACCAGGGGAGAGTTAATTAGCACTGGAATCCTGCAGCGCTTACACGGATGGGGCCTTTTTGCTTGTGGACAAACATACCCGTCTCTCTTCTCCTACGCGTATTACTTTAACTGTTGCGGAGCAAACAACAAAAGCTGCCAACACACATGCAAAAACAAGTTCCTAACCCGATGCAGACGTTTTGAAAGTTCAGGATTAAAACCCTCTATGGTGAGACTTAAAAAAGGCTCAGGGTCAGCTTGTTTCCTGTGCAGTCGCCTTCTACTTCCTGACTAATCCGGCCTTCATTGGCAACATCTGGCACGTTAATTTTTAATTCACCCTGGGCTGCGATCCGACATCATATGATAACCCTTTGATCATTAATTCCACCAGCGAGAAGCGAACTCGACAGCGTCAGTCTGATCCTTTTTGCATGATTGGGCAAAGGTGTTTGCACTTTAGCGGCTCCAACTCCACTCCTCCGGCTGATCATGCTCGCCTCATTTTGTAGGTAATTAACACTTGAAGACGTATAAAAAAAAAATTATGTTGCACTCACGTACTGCAGCCGATGGGAGCACATACATAAAGCCGCCCGTGCCAGCCACCAACGCCACTTCTGTAGCCTACCACAAAGTGCATATTAACACATCTTTAAAACCTGACATTTATGTCACTCCCTCTCCCTCCAGTGACCCAGCTCTCTCTCTCCCCCCCCCCCTCCGTGGTGCTGTTGGCTCCATTTGAATCCCCTAGCTACTAATTAGGCATTTGTTTTGAATGTTTGTCTTGATTTTGCCTTGTAGTTGCTATTCCCCGCATTTGCATGAGAAGCGTGGGCACGCCCAGCTATTAAAACTGTGTCAGGGCTCTTTGAGAGAACAACGCATGAATGACACACGAGACGGGCAGACGGCGTCGGGAAAAAAACACACGCGGGGGTTCAGAGGAGGAGCACTCTCATGGTGAATTTCTTGTTAGAAAGCAGAGCTAAGAAGCTTCCTGTAAACTTGAAGATGGATACCCTGTGACTAATGCGTCGTCACTCGGCGCTGTGCTGAAATTGGACAAGGCCAGCGAGGCCTGCACAGACAAAACTCGTGACACTCCGTCGGACGGCGTTGCCCACTCATCCGCTGAAGTCGTGAAAGGTTCCTCGGCTCCGTCCCACGCTGCTCCCTCGCGCTGCAAATGTGCGCGATGACGTGTCGGCAGAACATGCGTCTGCGAGCTACGCGTCGTACCTGTGTGCGTGCGTGTTTGAGGGGGCGGACGGCAGAGGGGTCTCCTGTGTTGCCTTGACAACCTGCTGCAGTTTCCCTTTTTGTTCGCCCTTGGGTCCGACAGCGGACTCACACCAACGCGGAGGTGGGAATCAGAGCGGCAGAAAGGGGGGGGGGGGGGAGAGAAGGACGACGGACCGGAGCTCTATCGTCTGAACTCCAGGGCCAACGACGCCCACGGCTCGCCCGCCCGCTTTCGGATGTCAGCCAGCAAATGCAAGCTGATGGCACTGGCATGTCTGCAGCTATTACAGGAGATTTGTTGGCTTTATTGTTTTTTTCATGTCAACCTTAGTGCACAATCTGTCTGCAACGCTTCATATTAATGGGCTCTTAGATCGCTCCACTAAGCCAATTTATCATCGAGTGCGATGCCTGGTTTAGGCTTAAAGTCTCTACTCAAACATTAAATTCCTTCTTCAGCAGGTTCTACAGAAGCCTGCACACACCAAACAGGCATAACATTATGACCACACAATATATCCTCAAGGGACGTGTCAGACAGCAAGTGAACGTTTTGCCCGTAACGTGTTTGTGTTAGAGGCAGGCCAAGCACAAGTGAATATGCCAAGGGACGTATTGTGAGGCTTAGTCAAAGCATGTCCAAAACTACTGCACTTGTTCGGGTGTTCCTGGTCAGTATCCATCAAAAGGGGAGCAAAGAAGGAACAGTGATGAACTGTAAACACCTCAGGGTCAATGATGCATGGGGAGCAACAGATGGCCCCTGATCCATCAGACCATCTATCGCTCAGTTTGCTAAAGTTATTTGTGTTAGAAAGCACAGTCCACTACTTGTTGTTGCTCTGGACCCATTATTTTTACCTCTAAATAACACCTGCTAAATAATCCATCTTGTTATCCAAGTGGCAAACTTTACCTCACTCAGGTAACTTGATTAGCTGATGGCTTCCTCCACAGATGATCCGGCCAAATGCAGCAGTCAACAGGCAAGAGGCGACGTACACCATGGCTACGGGCCGGACTGATTACCAGCCGGATAAGCTGCAGAGGTTGTTGCATACATTATAAATAACTCTATATTTCTCAGATTATATATATATATATATATATATATATATATATATATATATAGTTCTTTCAGAAGGACCATAGGTAAACACAGAAATCAAGATTTCACATGCTACGTGGGAATCTTTTGTGATACAGTCATTATTTGCACATTGATTTAATTAACAAAGCGTTTGCTGGCAACAGTACATTTAAACAGCATTTGCATCACACACACCGCTGTGTCAAGGTTATCTCCAATTGATCATTATTTATACCAAACTCATTTTAAAATCGAATGGGTACTTCACTGTCCCATATGGGCAACGGTGTTCAGTAAGTAAACACTTGAGATTAGTCATTTACATCACCTTAGTCAAAAGATAAAAGAATGTACATCCAAACATACTTTGAAAACAAACTTTTTGAGCACGCTTTCACAGTCTTATAATGTGAGCAAGATGGGTATAAGCCCTTTTTTGTCACTTGTGAGTCTTTTTGAATGTCTGAATTTGGCAGTAAATATCACAGCAGCTGGATTGAAAGCACAAAAAGCTCATGACAAAGTCATTGAAACTAACCCTGCACAACATACTGAAGCAACAGTTTGGCCTAAAAGCGGGACAAACCAGGTAACCCCCCCAGCCTCTGAGTGAAAAGGGAGAATGTTCCCTATGTTCTGGGTGTGCGTTGGATATTTACCAGACACTGAAGCTGTGTGAACACACCAGTAACCTGGAACCCTGCCCCCTTCAGCACCTTGTCAAACTGCAGAGCGTGTGCACATGTGTGCAGCTCAATGAGCCGGCTCAATATGTGCCGCTCAATCAAAGCATCGTGACTGCTAAAGCAGAATCAGATGATTGGGGACTGTGACGCCTCAGAGGCTGGTTGCCAACGTTACCAGAGAGCAGGCAACAAACATTTACCGACCGCACAACAGACAAACAAACAGCCTGCACATTTCTGCCCTCCTTTCTCTGACGACTCTGAAATCTCTCATGTTTTTACATTACTCTAAAAAAAAAAAAAAAAAAAGGTATCAATGATTTATTTGGCAATTGATCAACTGCGTTTTGAGGCACAACTGAACAAAAGTTAATAAATCTTCCATCCAGTCTTCAGTTTCTAAAATTATGTGACCTTTTGCGATTGTGAAAGAATAGACATGATGAATGGATCCAGGACAAAACCATGAAGTGTATTCTAACATATGTGGACCTGCATTAAAATCGCTGAATCTTTCATCAACAGAGGTCCGGCAACACATTCGAAACCGGGGGACAACTGAACATGGCCCCATCCCATCAAAGGAGAAGTTTTCAGAACACAGATGAAGGACCTCCGAGTCCAGAATCTTTTTGAGAAGCTAATAAAACCCTAATTGTCAGCTCGGCATGGTGGCACCGTTGCTAGGAATGTTGTTTTGCAGCCAGAAAACATCGACTAAAACCCTGGCTGAGGCCCTTCTGTGCGGAGTTTTCATGTTCATGCAGTGGTTCTGCCCACCATTTAAAGTGACCCTGGCTGTGTGCGCATACATGGTTGAATGTCTCCCAGTTTCCTTGTAATGTGCTGGTGACCTGTCCTGTGTGCGTCCTGCCTCTTGCCCTCTTGCCCTAGAGATAGGCAATAACATCCCTGCAGGAAAAAGCCAGCTGGATATAACCAGAGATAGTTTCTAGATTCTGTGTTCATGTTTTGTTCACCAAATGACTGGTTTTAGCACACTCTAAAAAAAGCTCCGTTATTATGCATGAAGGAAAAATAATGACGGAAAGTTGGAACATTTAAACGCTTGCTCCTCATCTGCTAATTGAGCCTGTTTACATCCAGACTCTGTGAATGAGACAATAATTACCCCGTTTACACTACCCCTTTTTAACCGTGCCGAGACCAGTCCGAGCTCGGTAACTGAGATAACTTTAGAGTGTAAATTTATTGCAAACTGAACTGGACCGTGCCATACACAACCGGACCGCGCTAAATCTAGACCAGTTCCATGGGTGAGCTCGGCCCGGTTTTGCCCTGGCTCGGTTCTCTGATAACAAAGAGCGCATGAGCAGACCGCGTCATCTCCTTACAGTCAGCTGACTAATTTCGCGATTTCAGACATTCATAAAAATACTAGCTTCTTTACCGTACCACATGGTTTTCAGTGATGATTCTGCTTAGCAGTGTGATGAACCTCAACGTCTGTCGTTGTTTCCTGCGTCTGTAAGCCCTGATTAGTCGTTCGTTTGTCTTATCCACTTCCCAAAAGCCGACTCCGCCAAGTAAATTCACCAAAGGTTGCCTTCTTCGCCTGACTCTCCGCAAAAAGCAATTATAACCAAACATAACTTCCTGAATGTTACGGGCGCCGCCATTTTTATTTGCTTGAGTCCCTCCTTCAATCCTAGAGAGCAGTAGTACCGCAGATCGTCACTAGGAGGCGAGGAACCGAGATAGCGTGATGTGTAAACGGTCGTCAGAACCAAGCTCGGCTTGGTTAACTGATCCAAGCTCGGACCGAGCTCGGCTTGGATCGGTTTAACAAGGGTAGTGTAAATGGGGCTAATAATGATTAGTTATGTTAGCTAGGGCTACACGGTGACTCAGTTTTGCAGCGGGATGACCCTGAGTTAGAATCCCAGCTGAGGCCTTTCTGCGTGGAGTTTGAATGTTCTCTCTGGGTACTCTGGCTTCCTCCCACAGTCACAAGACATGCATGTCTGGTTGATTGGTTTCTCTAAATTGCTTTTCAGTATGAATGTGTGCTTGCATGTGCGCATGAATGAATGCGTGTCTTTAGCAGCTACTGGCAACCTTTCCCGGGTGTACCCTATCTCCCAGACATCAATTGCTGGACATAGGCAATCATCCATAACTGAAACGCTGGATGTTGACTGAGTATTAGGGGAAGCCGAAAAAGCGAGACAGGCAGAGACAGGGCAGACGCAGACTGTAGCGGGACCGTGGGGTGCGATTACTTTCCATCTGTGTGATCTCTGCTCTGTTTCTCAATAAAAGTGCTGGAACTTCATCACCGCCGTCTCTTCATTTAGTAAAGATGGGAACTCAGTTATTATTGTTTAGAATTCCCATAACAGGAACTCAGCAAAAATGTCTTTTCTGCTTTATCATAATAAAGGATAGCTAAAGCTAGCTAAAGTGCCACCTCAACATCTCCAGTGGCCCACTATGTTCTAGGGCTGGGCAATATATCGAGATTTTAAAAATATCGTGATTTTTAAAAATATCAAGTTTTTAGGTTTTTTTATCGCGATTTTTTAATTTTTTGAGATTTTTTAAAGAGATATAAGAGACTATATAATTTATATCAAGATGGTCAATGTGGCATTAAAACGATACTTTTATGTATTCCAGTAGGTTATATTTCAGCTGTTTCTCATATTTATCAACAGCTGTTATTTAAAAAATATGCCTGAGACATTTGCGATAAAGCTTTGATTCAGAGACGCCTTTTTATAACTACTTTATGAAGTGAAAGACACACGCTGATACACAATAAATATTGTATATCAGCTATTATTTTTGGTCCATATCGCCTAGCCCTAACTAGGTTCCCCATCCACTTGTACAAAAAAAACTTTAGTGAAACTAAAGGCATTATATTTTCATGAAACCTCAATAAAAGAAACATGTGAAAATGTACCTGCTGGGATTTTCCCTATGGCTGCCATAAAGTTACAGAGGTTTTTCAATTTTTGTCATGTTGCACCCACAAACAGTCTTTTTTTTTGGGGGGGGGGGGGGTAGGGGGGGGGGTTCTCATGTGATAAAAAAGACAAAACAATGCATAATGTTGTAGTGCAAGACTTAATGGTACATAGATTTCCATTATTTATTTTTTTTGGAAATAAAATTACAAAAAGTGAGGCCTAGCACTCTTAATTTTAGTTAAGTCCTGTCCATACATCGTCTTCTCAGCAAGTGAGAATTGAATGTAAGAATTGAAAATTAATATTAGATTGTTGCTCTTCCCCAAATCTGATGGGGCTTGAGCCGCTTTGCAATGAAGAAGGACCTGAAGGACCTCTTCAGAACCTGCCGTGACAAGAGGGCCCGCAGCATTCTGAGGGACCGTACACACCCAGGACACCGGGTGTTTGAGGTGTTGCCGATCCTGAGTGATGTCACCACCAACTAGAATAAACAAATTCTGGTTTTACGGGCCGCTTAGCAGAAAAACAGGATGCGAAGGAATAACAGATTAAATCAAACTGTCAAAGACCAGTCAGTAATCAAGCGATCATGGGAACATCCACAATGGAGGCATAAAATCTGACCTAGTCACTAATGAAGTTAATACCTTCAAATCTAAAAAAAAAAAAAAAAAAAAAATACTAAAAAAATCTCATTAACTTTTACTTTTTCTCTGTCTTTACAATGAAAAATAAACACTCACTACGCAGCTCTTTACATCAGAGGATGGAAACTCCACAGGTAAAGCGATTCTCCAAACTGTAGCGCGGCGCAGAGCCGGCTGACAGCTAACAGCTAAAGGAATGTGGGCCTGCTGCGGCTGGCTCGCCATGCAGAGCTACAGTACGCAGCATGCAGTGCGTGAAGTGCACTCTGTGCTGTTCTGTTACATGGTGTGTTCTGTTCTGCTTTCCAGAATAATCAGGACAAATGGAGAGCAGCTGCTTTTTTTGGGGGGGACTGGGGGCGAGGAGACACAGAGGAGAGAGGAAGGGGGCGTGTGAGGGCGAAATGAAGAAGGCAGCGTTCTAACATGGGAAAAGAATGCGGATGAAATGAACGGGAAGAGAACATGCCCAAGGCTACATCAGAAATGGAAAGAAAAAAAGATCCTTTTGGTGCTGCTGAGCTGAGACGATGTAAAATCGAAGGTCTAGCTGATGTAGTTAGATACAAATGCTCAGAGTTTTTTTTTATTTTTTTATTTTCAGGGATTCCTCCGTGTGCAGAGGATGGAGAGATAATCGCCTGTGACAACAAGGAGGGCATCATGTCTCAAGTCGTGAGTCTCGATTTGTCACTCAGAGCTCCCTTGATGTTTTTGGGTAAATATGACTCATGCGACAGCGAAAGATGTAAAGCAAGTAAGATGGAAATGCCATCTCTGAACCGCTGCAGGAGGGGTTTAAGGGCAGAGAGTGATAACAGGATCACACGTTCTGTCCCGTTTAGCCTCAATCTCTCTCTCTGGCTCGTCATTCCTTTGGAATTAATCTCAGTCATCTTTTTCTCTAATATCCCACATCCTAAAAAAAGAAATAGAAATCTTCCACTTCTGCCTCTCTTTAATTTTACTCCCTATCTCGGCCCACACATCTCCTCCCCGGTGTCTGTGTGACTCATGCCGTGTACGGAGAGGACAGCGAAGAGGGGACCGTGCAAAGACGAGACGGAGGAAAGAAAACAGAGAAGGGAAGGGAGGGTAGGATGAGTTTCACAGACGTGCCAACAAGCTGCACACATTCCTCAAGGGCTGTGCATCCTGTTGCTTCGTCCCCACCTCCAACCAGAGCTCACACAGAGGCCTGCACGTACACAAACACCCACAGCCCCCTCCTCCGAAAAACGTACGACCCCCTCTTTCTCTCTTTCCTTCTTTCTCTCTCCCAGGAAAGCCCATATTTATATCCAACCAGCATACAGTACTCGCTGAAGTGACTAAACGACATCCTCCTATGACCCCCATGCCTGTTATATGATGACACGATTCAGTAGTAATCTAGTCCGAATCTGAACGTCGCCTTCACCTCTTTACGCGGCGGCTCCAGGAGTCGTCGACATGCCTTCTCCAAGCTTCTCCGTCTTTTGAATAAAAGCAAAACCAGACTCAGGATTTTTCAGCATCATTTACCTCAGACCCTCTGCTCTCTACATGTCTCGGCTCTGGAATGTACCACTCTGTGGGCCTTTCAGACAGGGTGGTGGGTCTAGTCATCTGTTTGGTTGCTGTGTCGGCAGCAAAGCGCTAGCACTGGCCCTGCTGGCTAGAAGAAAAATAGCAGCGAGGAAGAGGAAGCTGTGGGTCCAAGAAACCTTGGGATCCAGAGTGCAGCTCGGGGAGTTCTGGCTTGTGAAAGAGCTCTGGTTCCACAGGGGCAGCGATCACAGACTTGTGTCTTATAGTTTGAGGGAATTCAGACACACAGTGTTAGCTTCTCCTCCATTTTGCGTCCTGGTCTTTCCGGCTTATTGCCGGATAGCCAAGTTTCTATTGTAAACTTCATCGATGCTGAACTTTGACCTTAACATACACACAAGCTCCCAAGCGGCAATAAGCTGCCCCGGCATGGCACAAGTCTGTATGATTTGACTGAATTTGACTTTGTAAGGTCCCTTGACATGACGCGTGTTGTGAATTGGCCCTATATAAATATAAACAAATTCAATTGAATTGAATAAAAAAACAATGGGGCTCCTTCCGAATAAGTCTTTTGGGTGATAAGTAAGGAAGGAGGTAGAAAATGGAGCCTGCATGCTTCCTCTCATAGCTACTGTAGCGTAGGAGCCTCGCGATGCCCCTTACTGGCACTAATGAGCTATAAGGAATCCCACAATCCTTTGCTTGACATGATGTATAAACACAGCCCACCTCACAGAAATGAACAAAAATGTCCGGAGGGAAGAGAGCGCTCACTTTGATTTGACTCACATTATCCATGTGCGTTTCCGTGCGTAATGACGTCAGAGTTAAAGGCTGTCCGAAATCAGCACAGCAGTCCGAAGCTCCTTTCCTCCCCACGAGTTCTTACTGTTGACCCCATGAAAGGTCAAGGGACACGAGCTAGGAGCTATAATTAGATGTATTTGAATGGAGTCTGGGTTTCACAGTGCAGCGGTGGCCGCATCACATCCTGTCTGAAAGGGTCATTAGAACGGGTTTGCCCTCATAATAATTTCAGTATCTGACTTGATAGTTCAGTCTTTAGACAGTAAAAGACAACAGCCTAGACTTGTTGCATTATTGAACTACATATGCTCTGATGTCTTGATGTTTCATGCTACTTCACATCGTGCAGCATTGCACGGGTTCTGATCCAGTCATTAGTCGTTTACACTGTTCCCAGACGCTACGGTGAACTTGCACTCGCCTTAGCTTAGTCATGCACATTGCATATCGCATTATCCTGTGTTATGTAAATAGGCTGGAGTCTTTTTTTACTAGTCTAACTCTTTAGAGTTAGACTAGTTTGTTCCTTTTCTTCTTCCTCTTTTCATTGCTAATAATTGTGGATAACTGTGTTTGGCACTGTCACACCCGAACTTTCCCTTTTTTGGGGGGCAATAAAGGAATTCTTATCCTGTCTCATCTTATCTTACTTGTCTTAAGAAGAAAAGCTGAGGGATAAAAGGAAACCATAATTTCAGGACTGACCGATGCCTGAGGGGGAAAAAAATGTTTTATCCTGTTTTTTTTTTTTTCAGTTCACTACCGAGATCAAGCTGTTCCTTTCTTGAAGTTAACTTATTTTGTCCTAAACAGCCTGAGCTAGCCATTATGTGAAGGAGCACATCAGGACAGAACACAAAGATGAAATGGGTGTGCTGAGCCACAGTCATCACACAGCAGCCGCCACTATTTAGTCACAGTCTTGTTTAATTATTAAAAGTGTACACAGGCCTGATTTCATGCAGGGCGGAGAAGATTTAACGTGTTCTGGGTGTGGGACATGAAAACGTTTGTAGGAACTGCGCTGTGCATATAGGAGCACCGACGAGATAGAAAAGATGTATTGTGGCTGAGTATTAGTCTTGTGTGTGTACGTTTTTGAACCGCTAATCCGCGAGGCCTCAGGAGGGTGCACACACACTCTGTCTTTTCCTGTTGCCTCCTATTAATTCCACCTGTATACACTCAGAAGGAGCCCACGCTGGCTCTCGCCCTTCTGGCCTCCTCCCTCGAGCCGCTCCTCTCCCGACTCCAAATCCCCACGCGTCAGCTTTCCGAACACCCACAACGGCCGGGCCGTTCTCTTCTGTTGCACGTTGTTCTCCGCTGCACACCATGTTCTCACCCTCAGCTCCACATGTTCTTCTGTTAATTCACGAGATGGGAATCTTTATTCAAATTGGTGATGTTAAATGGCAATTTTACTGGAACACATCAGACAGCTGCCACATGGCTGCTGAAGTCTTGATAATGTTGCCATGGGAATGAGAGCCGGCGCTGAGCGCAGGGGCCGCGCCGAGCTGAAGTGCTGCCAGCTGCAAGCTTTTGGGCCGTGGTTTTCTGCTCGCACACACATTCACATGATCACAACGTGATGCATAGCTAGGACTCTATATACGTCTGGATGAAAGAGCAGGGTGTCAGAGCTGGGTTAGATAAATTAAAAAAAAAAACTGTAGAGTGGGACATGAAAATGAGCAACTTTTCATAGAAAAAGGTGATGGGGAAAATTTGGTTAAATGAAGAATGTAATGGATGTTTTTGTTCTTAAAAGTAAGACTATACATGGTTTGCTTACTAAGAGTTTTTAAAGAGCAACCTGAAGTAGTGGCCGGTGCCCCAGTTGAATGTCTCATCCCTTACTTCGGTGTATTTCTTTGGGATTGAATGCGATAGACCAGGGGTGTCAAACTCATTTTGGTTTAGGGGCCGCATTCAGCTTAATCTGATCTCAAGAGGGCCACACGAGTAAACTCATTGCAAGATTAAATAGAACTAATAAAAGTGGACTTGTTGTTGATTTTTATATTAAATGAATTTCACTTTTACACAATATATGATGAATAACCCCAGCATTTTTAAGAAAAGTATGTGCAATTTTAACAATACTTTTACTGTTGAACATTTACTTAAGTGCATTATGCATAAGAACTGATCACAGTGATTGTACAATGTTGAAAAACATTTATTCACATTTTTTGGAACTTAAAAATACTGTCCTGCATGACAAAATACATCAAACAGATAAAAATGAAGAAATGATTTAAAATCAATTTTCCACATCTGAAGCTCAGTGAGATCATCTGCTGATTCAAACGCAGCGCCCCTCGTGGACAATATAGGAACTGCAGATTTTCAATTAAACGAAGTACATGTTTTTTTCAATAATTGTTTTATCATTCTCTTCCTTTTATCTTCTCTTTCTTTCACCTGTTCTTTTTTTCTTCTTGTTCTTCCTTTCATCTCCTACTTTCCCATTGTAGTGTCCATATCATTTGAGATATTCCCCGCATGAATCATAATAAAACTATTCACATTCATAAATCAAGCGGAGCACTATGGCAAAAGCAGTACTGCTCCACTTGTGAAAGTCAAATCTGATGAGCTCTTTTTGGCATTAAGACAACAATTCTTATTGCCACATTGCCAAACAGGACACTGAAAAAAAAAAAAAAAAAAAATTTTTTTTTTGAATAATGATGATGCATTTAGCCACCGGGCCGGACTAAATTGTTCGGCGGGCCGGATCTGGCCCGCGGGCCGTATGTTTGACACCCCTGCGATAGACCAACACAAAGTAGTGCATGATTGTGAAGTGGGAGAAAAAGTGACCAAAAGATTTTTGAGCAAAAACCCAAAAAGTGTGGCCTTTATCTGTATGGAGCCTAACCTGGCCAGTCAGACTGAATGTGTATGTACAGGTAATCTGGTCAAGACTCTGCTGTTCTACTATCAGAGAAGAAATTGTGGATTCTTACCAAACAGATGTGATAGCAGCAGCTACGCGTGCGTTCTCCTGCGCTGCCATGTTTATGTTAGTTGGACTGTGGGCTCATCAGCTCTTGCTTTCCTCACAGCTGGTATGTCCCGCCTTAAACCACAATACTGCAACGTGATTGGTCCGAATTGTTTTTTGTTCGGACACAAACGGATGAAGCCGGAAAGGTACGAGATGGATTCTCGTGTGTTGGTGAACGCACAAACACCGCGAGAGCTCATCTCGCAGGCAAGATTATGTTGAGCCCACCTGAGTCAACACTTTTGCTATAATTAGAGCTGCAAGCCTTTTGGGGCCATGTTTCTACGTGCTTCAGACACCTAAAGAGTCAAATAGCCTTTTCCTCTCCATGGTTTATTTGCTGTCACGCACCAGTGGACTCGATTTGCTGATTAGGGGACTTCTGGGGTCAGTTGGTGGCACTTTTATTAGGAGGAATAAAACCGGCCTTGAATACAAAGGAAGGCCATACTTTAAGTTTTTATTTGTAAAATACTTGAAAACTATGTATCCACATCCTTTTACTGAACCCTCTAGGGGTCGCGAGATGATTTGATGCTGATGTGCTAAAAAGATTCAGCATTTCCATATATCCAAAACCGATACCAAAGAAGAACTTTGCAAGATGCTCAACATTCCTCAATTTTACACAGGGGGAAGCTGCACTGTTTTGTAAAAGTTCTTATAGAAATACCACTTTATTCTCTTTATATTATGACTTTATTCTCACACCCCCCTCCACACACAAACAAAAAGAAAGAAAAAGAAATCCTACCTGCTAAAAGGGGGTCACCAGTCTCTGGCACTGTTATGTTGTGGGTTGCAGGCTGAAAAGTTTGGGAACCCCTGATTTAATGGATCCGACACATTATGCACTTATATAATCCAGCAAAGCACAGCAGGTACTAATGGGAGCAATGCGGAGAACAGAAGCTCCATTACTGCCGTCACCCCCGTTGAAATCCCCTTGAATCTGGGTCTTGTCCCGCAGGTTTATGACTCACCGTGAGCCAGGCTTCACAAAGACCAAGTGCAACATTAATCGAGATGGAATCCCAATGCGGATCAAAATCAGATACCCAAAGTTTGCCGGCGGTGTCGGTCTCTCAGCTTTTCAAAGTATTTAAGAGAATAATCACACCTTTCTGCGTAAAGATGAGATTAGACTGATGGTGTTCATTCACTGTGACTCAGAGATCAGTGGGCAGGTGTGTTCCTATTTCACGCTGATTTTTTTAAGGTTATAACGAGCAATCTGCTTAGAAAAGGAATGAATAAAAAAAAAACAGCCAGAATTCAGTGTAGCCACCTTTTTTCTGTAGTTCTACCTCGATTTAAAATGATCACTGAAACGGAGCGCTTCATGAGACGATACTAGCTTCACATGTGGCATAAAAATGAAAAAATATACTTATAGCTGTTTACATTTAAGGCTGTGTGTTTAGATAAACAAGTTTGAATGTACTCGATGATGTTTATGCTCTGGAACGCCAATTAGACTCTCATTTTAGCTTGGTTTAAATGCTCACTCACTCACTCCCCGTACGATCTGATCTACCTTTCGTCCTTCAAACAGGCCGACGCACCTGAAAACACACAGATTCAAAACCCCAACGTATGAACAAGCACCCTTAGAATTTGATTAAACTGTTATCGAGCGCACAGAGAAGAATAAAGCAGCTGCAGTCAATTTTCCCGTCTGTCCTCCTTTAAAAGGCTACATTATCTACGCTGGAGAATAAAAGAGGCAACCTGCTTCTCTTTTGCCTTTAAATAATGCTGCTGCGCGCGTTGCTTGAAAAGCAAAGCGCCGCTGTGTGCTTAGGAGAGGGAGAAAAAGGCCCTATTTCCACAGCTTTGAATTCACCTTCAAAGTGCAGCGTTGCACCAAATGGGATGCCTTTGAACAACTCGAGTCTTTTTTTTTTTTTTTTCTGGAGATGGCCAAAGCGACCAAAACATCCCGTGTGAGTTTTCATACAATAATACCTTGCTTTGCCAACTTTTTACATATTTCAAGCACCTCAGATTTTAGTGCACGTTTTCAAGGAGCCAACTATTGAGGGTCTTTTTTTGCATGCCCATTCTACTAGATTACACACAGACCCACTGACACATGTTGCTCAGATTACTTTTCCAATGAAATAGATCCAGGTAATTCATCTTTATTCCTCTCTTCAGCATCGAAACCGTGCAAGCTGAATTCGTGCAGATGCTCCAAGCTCTGCATCTGTCTGCGGAGATGCATCGATTTTGAAGATAAATGATTCCAAATTCCTGACTTGTTGGTGGTAGATATACCTTGGAGAACTTGAAAGAGTAGGACCTGAGAAGTTCCTATGGTCCAAGTATCCCGTAGACTTCTGTGGCTTGTTTTTCCACGGTCCTCCAAGAGAATAGAGGGGTCTGATCACGTACTAGAACGAATTTCGATGCCAGTAGCTGACTCTGGTTGCATACAAAGGCGGCACGATTAAATGATTTTTATAATCTGTTCGCTTATCATATTTCATTTCGGTTTCACACTTTGTTTTTGCTCTGTTTGTTAGTAAACAAAGCGCTTTCATGTATATTTACCATGACAAGACCACGTGATCGGAGGTACGATATTACATATGCGCGCAATGGGTAAACAATGAGAAGAAATGGGCCCAAGTAATTCAGCATCGCCCAGTGGAGGAGCGAAAACAAAGAGGATAAGTAACCCTGACCCTGTAGCTTGGGTTGGGCTTGGACCATGGCGAGCTGTCTCTTTACTGCGAGGCGTCGCAGGACGGTCTACCGGCTCTTTCAGTAGCTGCGTCAACTGTCGCCATCTTCCTTTCAGACAGCGCCGCGGTACTGCCAGCCAGCAGATGGCACAACCACGTTTATGTCTGCTGATTGCGCCCGGTGCAAAGTTCTTTTCAGGCTCAAAAAGGAATAAAATCATTTTATTTCAACAAGAATAAATGTTTTTTGTGGTTTTGTACATTCATAGTACATGACTAGGCCCCTTTAAAGCTAAAAATGGGAGCACTTTAGACATCACACGTGTACAGCATAAATATTATGTCTCAAAACTGAAGCAGACTCCGTCTCTCCTCTTTTAGACCCTTGAAATGGAAACAAGATGCAAATTAACATAAGTTGGACACGTCGACGCTGCAGAATGTCCTCCATCTTCCCAAACAGTGCACAACAGAGCAGCAAAAAAAACGTGTTTACTTTATGCGCAGCGCGTTTCCCGCCTGCCTCGGCTCCTAACAGGCCCTTTCACCGGGGCTCCCTTTGTCTCGCTCCGTCACCTCACGCTCGCCTCCGTCCTCCGCTTCCCTCCCCTGCTGGACACACGTCCTCTGAACCTCAATTAGGTAAATAGGAGCTGACAGCAGGGCTGGTGGAGCGCAGTCAGCGAGATGCATAATGAATAAGAGAGAACAAACAGGAGCCAGACGCCGGAGAGGGGCTTCGGGTTTCTAACGGCCCAGATCAAGAGCGAGAGTTACCCGTTTGTCACGTGTGTCCTGCTTCTGAGCGTCAGCATGACCCTGCAACATCGCAACAATGCACGACAACTCGTCGTGTTTTTTTAATCCAGTAAGGATTTCATGGGTCACCTGTAGGCAGCAGTGTTGGATATTTTCCATGCCATCAAAGCGTCAAAAACCATGTGTGAATTTAGTGTTGTCCTGTGGGAAATCACCAAGTTCCATCCTGTTGTTGCTACAGGCGGCAGTAAAACCCTCGCTGCTCGACGTTATGAGACATCACAGGTTGGAAGTCCACACTGAGCAAGTTCCCCTTATTTTAAAAGTTTAACAGCACTAATAGGAAGTCATAAACTCGACGAAAAAAAAAAAACGAGGACAAACAGCTCTGTGGCGGAGAAAATCAGGAAGCTATAAAAGTGAATGCAAAGCTAGCCAAATGACCCCTCTTTATTCTAGTTTTTTTTTTTTTTTTAGCCACACAGAGGTCATGAACTCCCTTGGACTTATGTGCAACAGCGTGCGCATGCATGTCGCATTTCTTTTCCTGATCACGCAAAAGAGAGCCCAAAGCGCAGCCCCGGGCGGGGTGTCAAAGGTCACAGCTCTCCTCGCTGCTTTAGAGGGGTCGAGCAGAGTTCGCGACACGAGCCATGCCATTTTGGCTGCTCGCACTCTTTAGGGCTCAGAGCCGAAATTTGAAATGATACAGAGAGAGGGAGGGAGGAAGACGGCACCGGGAATGTTCATTGGATGCAGCTGGGCATGGTTGGAGGAGCACGGAGTCGGCTTTAATGGGGGAAGTGGGTGTGTTTGTCTGTATCTCTGCGTGTGCGGGAGTGCGTGCAGGCCTGGTGTTTACACGGCTGCATGCGTGTGAGAGAGGAGTTATGAGTTATTGGGTTAATGCGGACCAAAGCCCGGGCCTTTCAGGATACATGTGCGTGTGTGCATGTGTGTGGCTACGTGTATGCAAAAAAAAAAAAAAAAAAAAAAAGACAAACACATGCATGCGGATCCTCACACGCATGGCCGCATTCGTGTTAATGCCGGGGATATTAGAGCAATATAAAAAGCTTAAGTCTGCGGCAGTAAAATCAAAGTTGTGAAGAGTTTATGGGTGAGGAGTAGAGGTTTTAACAATGTTTTTGCAAAGACGTTAGTTTATGACAGGAAATCGTAATTTTGTCAGTCTTCTTGTTTTGCGTACACGTGACGATGGGCATCAGCGTTCAAAGGAAACACATAGTAGGGATCAGTTGACTGTTCGAATTGGCAGAGTAAACAGCAGATGTTTATTTTTTTTTATTCAGGCATAGAAAATGGCAGCAAAGCACGTTACAGAAATAATTTACTTAGGATGTTAAATAAAAGGAAAGAAAGATGGCGCTGAAGCTGTGTTTTCTTTGAAGGAGGATAAAACCTTTAAGAAAAAGATTTTTAGATTTACCTGAGTTCTGCTAACGGTGTCTTAGCTTTGTGCTCATAAGCAGTCAGTATCTTACTAGCAGTAGCTGGGGCTCAGAACTATCTCAGTTTGGGCAAATTGTGAGAAGTTCTGATGGCTGGACTGCAGACCAACCTGGTCATCATGGTGAAAACCCTCTAATGCAGTGGGGGGGGTAAAGATCTGTAATTCTTTGTGGATCTGAAGCTTAAAACGGGTCTATTGGGCTTGACTTGGAAGGCATCCTAGATTTTAGTTGCTTTTATTTTGTCAGTTCTGACCTGCCTACATGTCCAAACGTACCAATACCTGCTTTAATGGCCGTAGTTTTTACTGTGCAATTAAGAGCAATCTCAACTGAACTTTTATGAAGTTTTATTTTGTTTCTCACAATTCTGAGGCAACATTATGTCTTTAAAATTCATCATATTGAATTTATATCCCAAAACTATGTGATACCAAGTTATCCTTATGGTTTTAGATATATAAATGACTTTAAAAGTCAGTTTTAAGGTCATTATTGCATTCATGTTCCAGTTTTTTTTCCCTCTCTTTTAATTGGGCCTCCATTGTAGGATGCTTTTGGCAATTAAAACTCCACAAAACCACAGTTCACAAAAATTAACACTGTCCGTTTTACTGGGCGTGTGGTGGTGGGTTATCTGCGAGAAAGCACAATACGCCTTTTTTTTTTTTTGGCAAAAGCAGCTCTGAATAGCGCGTCACTAATCAATGTCAAACCGTCTCCTCTCTCTCCTGATTAAAAACCCCTTTTCAAACACATAATCTAAACTGGAAACTTTAATTACGACGATTAGTTCTGATGTGTCTGTGCTTGTTTGTGCGGTCCACTTCTGAACAGGCTGTAGAATGAAACCCAATTGCGTTTAAAAAAAATAAAATTTCGAGCTGATCTGCATCTCCTATAGAGTCCTGGTCTCCAATTAGTTGTTCCTTCAAACCAGCACACATTTGGCCAAGATATGAACACGCAACAATTTAAAGCGCGATGGCCGTACTTTATCTTTCCCTCACAGGCACAGTCTGGGTAACCACGCACGCTCATCTCCCCCCCCCCCCCCCTGCATCTGGACCACGTCTCATGAGTCTCCTCTGCATCATCCGATGGTCTCCTACCACGTCTCGCCCCTCCTAACATCAGCCAGCAGGTCAAGCGGTGCTGTCAGCGTGTCAGCGGCAGTTCCTGGAGGGCGGTCAGGCAAACAAACCCAGCCAGCGCCTGCTGCATGACTCACCATCGTACGGACGCCAAGGGCGAGAAGGGGAAGGGGTAGAATCCTTAAAGATGGCAGCAGAGAAAAGGCTCAAGGTGGTTAGCAGACAAAGTGAGGGTGCCAATTGGAGGAGGACACTGATAAAGCAAAGTACAAAGAGCAGGTGAGGCTGTAAGAGAGATTAGGAGAGGGAGACGCAGGGAGAGACGGAAAGCGAGACAGAGATAGGAGGGGTAAACACGGGGCAACCTGTGCAAGCTTGCATGCACACGAGAGAGGCAGAAAGGCACGCAGCTCAGAGAGGAGGCACGGAGGGAAGACAGTAACTCCTCCTTCTGCTGCTGCTAGCTTCTGTCAGGGCAAAGCTCGGTACTGCAGCCCTACCCGACACGCCACGGGGCGGACTAAGGCCAGCCAACCTTAACAGAGAGCAGCGCATTTACGGCCGAAAGAAAAGATGGTGTGGTTCCTACGATCAGAGTCAGGCAAACAAAAAGTCAAATCCCCAAATCAGCTCAGGGATTAGTGAACTACCAGGAGGCGTACAGTGCCATTTAGACGTCGTTTCTGGCTAAATTCAGCCATATGCAGCAATCGTCAGCATGACCGTCATTCATTTTTAAGGGTGGACTGATTATACGACTTCAATCTTTACAAGCGAGAACGGTTCTGGAGGAACGGTTTATGGTCAGCGGTTTATTGACCACAATGACAATAAGGCTGAAGGAGTCAAGGCGAGGCTGTCAAAGTTAGGAGCACCAACTGCCAAGCATAGTGGAGGCGCCGTCATGCTGAGGGTCTGTTTTTAGCCGTCAGTCGACCCGTTGCTCTGCTTCAGCTTAGATCAGGAGCCAGGTGGTTGAAACTGGGACACAGCCGAGCAATCCAGCAAGCCAATAACTAATCAGATGGAGTCACCAGGCCACCAATTTAAAATCAGGTCTTCACTTTTTGATACAAAGAGTGAGAGAATATCAGGAAGATCTATGACAGGACATTTATTCAGCTATGAGTGGGGCTAACATGCCCGTTTCAGTCCCGTTTTCAGTAATCACGGACGTTGTGTTATCGGCCCACCCCACAAAACCAGCGGCTGAGACGCATCCTCATAGCGCTGCATGGAAGCGGCGGTCATGCAGACCGGGGAGCGCACGCACACAGGAACCGGCAGCTGCACACGACCGAGCTCCGCCTGTCCGACGGAGAACCAGTAGCTGACCTCGTCTTCAATAAACACCAGCTTCGTTCTGAGAGGCACGTGACTGCGTTTGCGCTTTGCCCGCCTTCTGTTTCATTAGACCCCATGCCTGAAAAAGATCTCAAAGTAAACACAAAGGTCAGGCAGCACGGCCTTGGAAAGAAAAAAAAAAAAAAAAAAAAAAAAGAGTGTGAGTCATGGACCAGAACAACAAGCCCGGTTGAAAGAATGAAAAGCTGATGAGGAGATTTGGTCAGCAGATAAGATGGAAGATATCACAGGTGGGAGGCGTTTCTTGTAGAAGCGGGAAGTGAATCACATGGAAGAGGGCCGGAAAGCGTGATCCTAAAGCGATTCAGCCGCTTTCCCTGCAGCCCTTAAATGAAAAAGCACTGCCGTGTGTGGTGGCAGATGGAGAGACTCTAATGGTCAGCCGACCTTTCCGTCATTCTGGGCCGGGAACAAATGCTCGGATGGTGTAAACATGCCTAAATAAGTGATTTGGTAAGGCGTCCCCTTCTCCTGAAGCAGAGGTACTTTTTAGGGCATCTATTGTTCTTTTGCAGTCATGCCAAGTGATAGCCCAGATTACAACAGTGCTGAGAGCCACCTGACTGCGTTCAAACAGGAAGAAGCAGCCTTGCTCTGCCAGATCAAGATAAAAAATAACACACACACGGCATGACACGTATGATCTAATGCAAAGCCGAACATATCAAAACGGAGCCTTCATGTTTCCTTTATGGGGATATTTACTGCTTATGCCACCAAAACCCACAACGAGCCGTTTTAATCTCCCAGATCAACAACCAGCGAGCTTTCCTGCTTAATTACTTTGTCCCTTTTAGCCTGCAGTCTGCCTCAGGACGTCCACTCAACGTGATGTAAACCTTTTAAATCTCTCTCTGCGTCAGCAGGTTTCCCCTCAGTCTGCATCCTGCGCTCATCAGTATGCGCAACATCCACGCAGATCGATCGGGCTGCTGGGAAGAGAACGCCCGCTTTGCACGAGTCTCAGGACGCTGATCAGGTGAACATAAGATTATTTCTTTATTCTCATCCAGCAGCTTAAGGTCCGGCAGCATCAACTGAAAAGAGGAGAAACCCTCGACAGAGAGAACCACCGAACGCTAAAAGGTTGCCTTGGACACTTTAGTTCAAAAAATAAAAGCAGTCCAACATGGCCGCTCGGATCGATCGCTGTTTAAGATAAAACTAACATTCCTACATGCTGAATCGTTCCCTGGCAGGTTTAACAAAGTAAGAGGAAACCAACAGAGCAAACAGCCGTGGCATGAACGCTGCTGGTTCTGTGTCATTAAACTATTAATGAAAAAGGTGGAGCTGGGCCCGCAAGGGTCATTGATCATGTGGTGACAGGTGTCAAGCCTCATAAAAGGCTCAAGGTTGCACACGCTGGCCGTGGTGCATTCATCTCTTCGAAATAAAACCCCGAGAAAAATGAGTCGGTTTGTTCAGAACAGCAGCAAACTTTGATTAACCAGCTGATTGGGGTGGAGCGCTCCACTGAAAAAGGATGTGAAACGCGTCCGGACGGAAACCAAAACCAGGCGGGCTGGGAGAGAAAACGTCTGAATAAATAAACCACAGAGCCCAAATGGCAAAGACGAAGGTGTACAGGGAGCTGGGAGTGCTCCAGCCGTGACAAGACACCCGTGTGAAGCCACATTACTGGGAGGAAGCTTCAGTAAAGTCCCACTGATGGAAAAAGAACACGCCGACTGGGGGCCGCATCATGTTGTGGGGATGTTTGGTTTTTTTTGTTGCTATTTGTTGCATATCAGGAATCATGGATCTGTGGAAACCGAAAACACATCAAGGTCACGCTGCCGTATGCTGAAGAAGCGCCGTTGATGCGGATGTTGCAACAAAAGATCGACCCCCAAACGGACCCATCAGGGATGGGGATAGACTGCGGCCCGCTAGACTAACTTTATGGGGCGGCCTCCCCAAACCCTGGACCAGCGAGGCACCTTTAAAACACGCCGTTTCTGGGGTAAGGCCTTGAAACGCAGAGGAAACGCTGAGGAACCGTGGAGTCCGATCGTCCTGGGCTGGAATGGACTCACAGGTGCCTGAAGTCGGTCACCAAGCCATGTGAAGCAGGTCTGGGAAACAAGTGGTTAAACAGCCGCACATTAGTTTGGTGATAAAGGAAAGCTTCAGTCATCTCTAGTCTCAACATTAAACACGAGTTTGTAAAGAAAGGGGAAAAAAAACAAAAACGGTTGTTTTTTTTAACAGCTTGATATTATTTCTCCTCACTTGTAAAGTGGGAAATGTGACCTTTTATTTTTCTGGTTTTCCTTTGAGAAGAATGTGCGGCGAACCCGACGTGTAGCGTAATAAAAGCTGTTATGAGCGTATGGAGCTCTTTTCAGTGTAATTGATCAGGCAATTTCAGGCTTTTAGGTTTCAACTAGTAAGATAAGATAGGAAATAACTTTATTGTTCCACAATGAGGGGAAATGGGAAAAAATTATTGACCTGATGCTGCAAGAGTAGCTATCAATGAGGTTGATAAACACCCAATTTATGGCAAAATCTGCACAAAAAAGCAAACAACGCGAGGCTAATTCTCTCAATTAGCCTGATCGGAAACAAAGCACAAGTCGGCTGTTCGGTCTTTTGCTCTTTTATTTTTCTTTATTTAATCAATGTTACATTAAACTAACATAAATAAACATTTTTATGAACAAAAGGCACACAGTTCAAATATAAACAAAAAAAAGGAACAACTGTACAGTTTGTCTCAAAAAACAAAAACGAACAAAACAAACCAAAAAAAAAAAAAAAAAAAAAAGGTTTATTGTCTCTGAGCGAGAGCGCGGTCAAAGAGAGATGAGCTCGGGCTGATTTGGTGACAAAAAGCTACAGCACAGCCCCGCTGCAGCAGCATAGAGCCCAGGCGTCCACCCGTCAGTCCCCCTGCAGACAGGAACCAGAGCGTAGCGGGACGTCAAAGGGGTGGTAAAAAAAAAAAAAAGATAATAAAAGAGTGCGACCGGGAGCAGCTTGATGGGAATCCTCTTCCAGGAGGTTTACAGTGAGACTCATCTCCATTGTCTGGATGAATAGGCCACAAGATCAGCGTCCACTAGGTTCAAACACGCAGCACAGAGTTTAAATAAAACATGTATGGGCAGGAAGCTGGGTGAAAGTAACTAGGCCTTCTCTATGAGGCCTCTGATTGGCTGAGTTCGGACTCCTTAAAGTTAGATTTTTCACTAGCTGCTCGTTCACAGTACAGGCAAGGGATCGACCGTCTCCGACAGTGTTTGTCCTCTCAGCAAGTTCATGTACACGGTAATCCGAAACAATAAAGGGAAAAGGTTCTTTTTATGCCACGTCTGCTCCAAAGCAAGGAAACAAATCAAACCTGCTTTGGCTCAGTGACGAACGTCCACGGGATCCTGATTCGTTGGGCGTGGCGAGTCCACTCAAGTCTCAACGCCCCCGCCAATCCAGTTTAGTCCAGTTTAATCCGGTCGGACGCCGGTCCGGTCCGCCTGAATCCGGTCGACGTAGACTGCGTTCACGTGTCTGAAGTACCAGATGCGCGGCGCCGGACCGTGCTACTCCAAAAGAGCTGGCTTGGATCGTTTGGTTTTAATGCGTCTCTTTAGCGACTTAACAAAACCCCGGTCCGTCGGTCGCCTTAACGGAGCACGTGCAGACTGCGACTCAAGTATTTGGCGAGTACAGACACCAAAAAGTCCTGATGCAGGCCTTATATGGCGACTGTGTTGGGTACCTCCTCGTAGTGAATGATAAAGTACGGGTAGCTCTGGTCGTCGTTAAAAATCACATAGATCTGGGGGTCCATCCAGTTGTCCACGCAGGAGTCATAAAGGTCACTAGAGGGGTCCCGGGGGTTGATGGGTGGAGGCCTGCGCATGGAGGAGTTCCCTACGGTGAACCTGAAGACACAAAACACAGCGGGTTAGTCGGGCTCCAAGATCGCTGCAGGAATGAAAGGAAGAGAGGGCGCCAACTAAAGGCACCTTTTAAATAAGTTAGAACGCAAATATTTGCTCGTTAAAACGAGATTTTACTAAATGTACATTTGTAAACATATGCTCTTTAAAGGAAAAATACATTTTAAAGCCGTACAACCTAAGAATGTTGAAACTAAATCTAAATAAAACAATTTGACTCGTGGCTCAAGAGCACACGTGACATCAGAGCAATACGGTAAACAAAAACATGGATTAAGTCCTTGACAACAACCAAAAAAAGACCTTTTGAGCAGAACCGCGCTGAATGGATGATAAGCTCTTTTACTTTCCCCAAAGACCCTTTAAGCAGGAACTGGGGCGTGGTTTATGAAAGTAAATAGCCAAGAGGAAGCAGAAACTGTCTCTCCATGCTAAACCTGTTTTTGTCACAGGATTATGAAACAATTAGGAACAAGGCTTCAAAGGAAGGAACGACCCAAAGTCTACAGCCAGAGCATGGAGGCAGCCGTGGGTGTCATCTAAGAGTCTCAGAGGGAAAAAAAAGATTTTTTTAGCCATGATTATTACTTTTATGTGCTCTCTGCAAGGATAAAATGTTGTTTTTTAATTAAATGTAAGAACATCCATCCACCTGCTTGCCCATGACGATTATAAGCATCAGGCTTGTTTCATTCTCCTCAGTGACTGAGCCGAAGGAACAACAGAACAATGAGTTCTGCTACTCTGACTACTGACCTTACACTAACTTTGTGGTTGTGAGGGAACTAACTGCAGACGGCTGTACAGAGTTTATCTGGTAAGGCACAGTGTGGTTTAGGACTAACGTTTGACCGCTACGCTACTGCGCAGTCAAACCCTGAAAGAGACGAGTACAGAAGTGAGATTTCCAGCTGCTTCCATTCACTTCTGCTTTGGTTTAAAGGAGCAGTTCATGGCTGACTAGCAGAGACGTCAGACCTGCTCTCTGAGCGCTGCAGAGCCTCAGCTCCCTGACAAACACATTGTTGTCATCGGTGCTCATGCAGCACTATATGCAGCCTGGGCTAGCAGCGCTTTTAGATCTCTGGCTAAGGTGCTAGTCTACAGCCGCTCAACATTTATCCTGACATTCATCCTCTACACTGATCAAATCGCCGTACAGCTCCACGCCTTACGGACTCCTATTTGAACTGGAGACTTTGCCATCACTATTCACTTTCAGAGCCCATTGTGCCCCGTATCAAATGACGATTTAGATTTTTGTAAATCAGTCGCTCTCTCATCAGCCTCGCTCCTAAAAAAAAAATTATTTCTTAACTTTGCAGATAGAAATGAATGCGATTGACATGAGCTTCAAACCCAAACACAGCCGAAAAGCAAAGGTTGCAGGAATTATATGTGCATGAAATGAAACAATGGATTGTAACTTCTTGTCTTGGAACCAGTTCTCATTTTTAAAACAAAAAAAAAGCGTATTGAAGTAAGACGATTAGTTAAAGACAAAAGGCGAGAGTAGAGACGGCTGCTCCCTTATTTAGGGGTAAACCGCAGCAAGCGACTACAACTTTTCAACCGGGATTTGAACCCTGGTCCCCGTATCAAAGGTACCCTGCTACGCCACGAAGAGAGACGTCGAGCCTGAAGCTCTCCTCAGTATGAAAGCAAAGTCTTGGCCTGTTAAGTGGAACAGATTGAACCCAGGCGTGGAGTGAAACTCTCCTTTCCTGTGTGTGCCTGATTGAGGGAAAGGAAAGGGGTGGTTTCCAACCCTCTGCCCAATCCCCTGGACGCGCCACGGACTGTCTGCCTCGGCATAACAAAGGTGGTGATGTATGATGGGCCCAGCCAAATCAGCTGTTTTACATGTGCGCCTGCGGATTTGACTTTTGTTTGGAGGAATGGGAGTAGCGCGGCCCGGCTGAAAGATGGTTTATGGAAAAGAACCTCAGGATTTTCCTGATCCAAATTAATGTTGATGTCTTCTGTAAATTTAATCGGCAAGAGCCAAGCGAAGGGGGGGGGGGGGTCAAAAAAAAGAAGGAAAAGTTGTTTGGAAAGAGGAACGTCCTGAAGGGAACTGACTTGTCAAACACACCGAACTGCTCATTAAGGACACTAAACCACGCGAAGCCCAATAAACCCCGGAGACATCAGGCCTTGATTTAGCATTCAGTAAACTATGATGTATCCAGCTCCCTTCAAAGCCACGTCGGGTAGAAAAGCAGAGAGTCAAACAAGGAAATGCCACAAGTGGAAGAAAGTGGTGCTGTTCTGCCAAATGAAAACCATCTTGTTCAGAGGAAAAAAAAGAAAAAACACACACACACACACCTGCCAGTGAGGACTTTGGCCAGGAACATGCAGTGGACTCCTTTGGGTGAGCGCTTGGAGAAGTTGTGGGAGTAGAAGGCCCTGCGAGCGAAGTAGGAGCCCTGGCCGAACATGGTGGCGTGCTTGCCGCAGACCCGCGGGTCAAAGTTGTGCTTGCAGATGCCCTCCACCACGTCGGCGGAGGTGCCGTGGAAGAGGTGGCGCTCGCTCAGCAGCCGGTCCATCTCCGACATGCGCCGCGACATGTACTCCTTCTTCCTGTGGGAGCACACAGAGGCAGACACTTCAGAGGGGACCTCCATCGCTAAATGTAATCAGATTCACCTCAAATCAGAATACCGTAAACAACGTACTTTATTTAAATCATTCATTTCAGAAAGTAAAAGTCTTAGGATACAAATTCATTACACACAGACTGATTTGATTTTGATATTTGTGGCCTAAAGAAAATGAAAACTACAAAATTATGTTTGTCAGAAAATGTATATATTAAGACCAATGACATTTTTTTATATATATATATATATATATATATATATATAAGCCTGTTTAGTTGACAGAATATCATTGACACCTCCAGCAAAGGAGGGTATGTCCCAAAAGGCCACAAAGCAGCAGGCTGTTCAAAGCGTGCTGCATGAAAAGTTGAGTGGAAGGAAAAAGTGCATCAGCAACACTGCAGCCCTGAGGACCGTGAAGCTAAGCCCATTCAGAGGTTGGTGGGAGATTCACAACGAGTGAATCTCTAGAATAAACGCTTCAAGAGCCCCCAGGCACCCAGGACTACATGGGCCCCAGCTGCTGCTTTCAGTGGGTTGGGCCACTCCTGCACCTGTCACAACATCAGACGCATCTTAGGCTGGTGAGGCCGGAAAACTGACTGTGGTCCAAAGTCCTCCCGTGAGATAAAAGCCGACTTTGCATTTCATGTAGAAATCATGGGCCCAGAGGAAGGACCTGCAGTCTGGTGTGACGTTTCAACAGTCAGGAGGAATTTCACCTTTTGAACTGAATAAATTTCACTGGGGAACTATTACTGAGATGCACCTGTTTAAAAGCCTTAAAAAAAAAAAAAAAAAAAAAAAAAGAGGCTCGCACAGTCCTTTCAGTTTTATTGATCCCAAATCTGAATCTACAACAAAGCTAAACCATTGGAGCTTCTCCTCGTCCTGCGTGTGCACGGCTCCTCTTTGACAGAAGCAGATCAATAAGAGGCGCAGAGAAGAAAGCGAGTGGAGTCGCGGAGGCTGTGACCCACGCGTGAACTCACACGGCGCCACAGCTTGCGACATGACACTGCACGCACAGCGCCGCTCGCTCGCACGCTCCTGACTTCCTACTACCCCAGTTGGGCTCGCAGCGCACAGCCATCGCATGCGGACGAACTCGCGCAAACAAGAAGTTATGGTTTCGCTGCAGGAGGCAGACCGTGGGAAAAGGAAACAGAGAGAGCGCTGGTGAGGGGGGCACCGCTTTCAGAGGTGGCAGAGCAGACACACGGAAACACACACCGGCAGTCATTGCGAAACCGCGCGGTGCCGGTCGGTGTGGGCGGGTTCAACTGTGGCAGCTGATAGGAGGAGGCCTGCGCCGACCACGGCGGTTAGCCCGCTGCCTTCACAACAGGAACATCGTCGTCACCAAACATCTCCACATCTGCTGCGTTCACACACCGCCGCCGAGCCGTTCTCACGAAGTCCCACACAGCTGGTACCGTTTGGCCTATTTTCATGTCTGAGTCGTCTCTCGTTTACCTTCACGTCTGAAGTTTTATCATTTATAAAAAAATAAAAGCCTCTGATGGTCATTAAAGGCGTGTTTCTAGATTTTTTTAACGTAGGTATTGGCCAGCAGCAGGTTCTGAGGCGTGCGCACAGCCCGCAACATTACGCAGACCCACGTTTCTCATCAAACCCCTCCTTACGCCGACACCCTAAAATAAATGCTTCAAAAAGGCCTCGGGGGTTTGTTAAGGGACCACTGGTCACCAAACGCAGGAACCCATGAACAGCTCAGGTGTTTCAAATAAAACAACCAAAACCCTTCAGCCACGGCCGACTTTCTCGCCGCAGACACAGAAGGATCTCCCGCTTGAAATAAAAGCCACTCCCACCTCTTGTACTTCTCCCAGAGGAAGGGGTTCTGGACGCGCTGGATCTTGATGATCCTGAACTTGGTTTCCGACACCGTCTTGTGGAACAGGCTGTACACCGTCCTGTAGCTGCGGTCTTCGCGGGACACGGGCACCCGCAGGAAGTCCTGGCTCATGGGCATCGGCAGCCACGTCTCGGGGAACAGGCTGGGCGGGTTGGCGGACGTCGGCGAGAGGGGGTGCGGCGGCGAGGCGTCCATGGGCGCCGACGCGGGTGCGGACGGGGAGGGGAGAGCAGGTAAAGAGAGGCCGCCCAAAGTCCTGGAGAGAGGAAGAACAGCAGATGACATCAGGCACCTCAGTGGGGAAAAAAGTACACAAAAAACACTAGAGAGTCTCCGTTAACCTATTTTCCAGCAATCAGGGTTAATAGCTGCTATGTTTAAAGCAGAACGAATAGCTGAGCAATGAATTCGTCACTTCTGCTAGACAATGAAGAAGAGGAAATAAGGGAAAACCACTGAAACTCTTTTCACACACCCAGCAATACTCCATGTCCCTCCACTGAGCTAGAACCACCTGGCCTCCGTCTGGCACCACCTTCAGCGCAGCCCGGAGGCTGCGGGTTTCTTTACTGCGCAGCTTCGGCTTATAAATCACCGTAACCCCAAATACGGTAAGACACAGCGCGCAGGTCCCCGGCGCATTGCTCACGGTCGTCGCTAGGTTACGTCGCAGCAGCGTTTTTCAGAGATCCTGCTGCTGCTGTCAGCAACACGCTCAAACATTTCTGAACCTCAGAGTCAAGAGTAAAAAGGATGGCAGCAAGTGGAGAAGTAACAGATCGTTTGACGTGGCTTTCATTTAAAAAAAGAAATTATAGTCAGAAAAGGGGGCCATTCCTCACACGTTTCACAGAGAGGACGGCTTTTCTGCTTCTTTGCCCCGTTCAGAGCTTTGGGTCCCTGTCTGAAGGACCGCTGAGGCTTTGGTCGCACTCTCAATAAATTACATTCCTCTCTCGCTTCAGACAAATGGGCGGAAATGCAGGCCACACTTTTCAGATTTTCCTCGCAAACATTCACTACTCTGTGCTGGTCTATCACATAGGATCCCTATAAAGGATCCTTTATTCTCCCACAGCGGCCAAATTCAGGTGTACCAGCAGCAAAGTAATGCAGGTACACACAACGGTAAGAAATATAAAAACAAACCAAAAAAGTAAGAGCAAATTAACAAATCACTGTATGAAAATGTCTGAATATTTGCATGGCGCTGTGTGCAATCTAGTTCTTATTACAGGGACATGGGCACGTGGGGAAACTAAACAGCTTCCTTGAACTTTAATAAAAGTTTCTCTTTCCCTGTTATCCATGAACACCAGTCGTAAATCTGTGCAAATTTGCCAGCGGCGCATCGACACACGAACCAACAGAGGCAGGATCAGGAATGATTACTCTGCTCCGATACGCCGCTCCCAATTAAAACGCCTTCTGGCGCATCGTGGGGCGGCTTCATTGAGCGCAACAAATGCATTAGGTTGCGCGCTACAGCGTCAGCTTCCCGACCTGAGCTGGAAACCAAGTCCAAGCAGAATCGGGTCTTTCTCTGGTCAACGCCGCACCAGAAGGAGAAAGCTGAAAGTCTACAGCCGAGGCGACGTTCATCGCCAGGACGTCTGCGCGTGAACGTCCGCCTGCCACTGCCTCCAACAGCTACGCTGCCTGATTCGTTTCCAGTCGCTAGCGGCCCCTAAAAATCGATTCGAAGTCGCAGCCCTGTTGACCGTCAGCTGGGACTGCAGGGCGGCGCTGCAGCCGGCAAACGACAACAGGCGACATGATTGTGTGAAAATGAATCCCAGACGCCAAACGAGACAGGATGAGAACAGGGGGAGGACTAGAAGGATGGGAGGAGTGGGAGAAAGGGACAGAACGAGGGAGGCAGAGAAGAAAAGGCGGAGCTGTCATCGAAGTGGTAAAAAAAGCTGAAAAATCCTCCACTACGTCTGGCATTTGAGTCAGTAACAGTAGTTTTCCTGTCAAGTTATCACCCTCTAAGTGTAAATGCTGTTAGCTCTATCATCCATACCAAAGTGTGTGTGTGTGTTATCAAGAGGCTCTGAGGTAGTGTGACAGCTATTCTCGTCGCTTTTTTTCTTCGCCCACTCTTTCTTATCTCGGCCCGGTCGCAGACGCCCACCAACCTCCCTCCTTTCCCTCCCGTGCGGTCCATGTCGCCGTCCTCCCCCCGCCGCTCGTGCTTTGAGGAGCTCACAGACGGGCCGCAGCGGAAAACAAGTGTGAAAGGAAAAGGGACAGATAACTAAAGGATGATGGAGCCAGGCTAGAATGAGAGGGACAGACGAGGAGGAGGAGGAGGGACTAGGATAGAAGGCAAAGGTAGGGAGGGAGCTGAAATGAAGAGCGAGACATAAAGGAGGCAGAGCTAAAAACTAAGTTTAATTCATCCGGCATTAACTCGATAAGAGTGTTAACACTGATGCTGGGAACTTTGGGGGCTTTCTGGCACCACTGAAACCTCTATAGCAGCCCTCAGTAGTCCCGTGGTCATTAAAGAGCCAGGTCCTGCTGGAAAAGGAGATCAGCTTCTGTATAGAGCGTGGTAGCAGAGGCAGAGGGATGCAGGACTGCTGCGCTGACTGTGGACTCGATGCAGCCCAGTGGATCAAGACGTGGCTCCCCAAACCATCACCGACTGTGGAAACTTCACACTGGACCTTAAGCAACTTGGATTCTGAGCGTCATCGGGACCTGGGACCTTATTTTCTAAATGCTGCACCATGGACCACTAAGCAACGGTCCAGTCTTCTTGTTCTGTGCCCAGGTTTGACGCTCGCCTCTGTTCCAGCAGATGCAACCCTTGATTGGCCTTTAGAAACTTTTTTTGACCACACTTCTTCCTTCCACCCAACTTTCCATTAAGTGAAACACCCGGCTTGGTTACAAAAGACCTTTGCTTGGCTCCACATACTTGTGGGGAGCGTGGCTGACTGTCTGCAGGCCGACGTCCACAGTCGTCTCTCTGACTGAGAAGACAGTGGGGCAACATCTCTGCATTATGAATCCAGCTTTTTTATGAGATGCTCTAATATTTTCTGACAAACTGAACATTGGGCTTTTATAATCACTGAAACAAACCAAAATAACCAATGAGGCGGGATGGACACTGGTGCAGCCCTGGATCTGTATCCCAGTTCCCAACCACAACAGATCCCTCTCTCTCTCTCTCTCTCTCTCTCTCTCATCGGCCCGGCTCTCCTGGGCTCCGGCTCTGGAAACCACGTAGATCCCCTCCGGCTGCGCTCCCTTTCACCTTCTCTTCCTGTGTCTCTTTCCCTCTTTGCTCTGTCTGGGTCATGAAATGGCTCCACTTGTTTCCAATCAAGTATCACTCGTTTCCAAAGTGAGACGGAGCAGAGTGCTGCAGGCACATCTCCTCACTACTCCGTTAGAAAGGCGGGAAGCAAAACCAGTGTGAGAGCAAACTTAATCCCTCCAGTCGGGGCGTCCACAGCACTGGGAGCGTTCATTTCTTTGTCTCCACGTTCCTCCCTCTTCTCCTCCTCGGTTTCTTCTGTTTTCATTTGCTTCATTGTCTCATTTCCCAACGTCCGGCTTGCTTGCAGGCGTGCTTTGCAGCGACCTGGTGACCACGGTGCGACGGGCTGAGCGTCGCTTCTGCCCCGGGTGTCGGCGCGTTCTGAAGCGGATCGAAAACGGACGCGGCGTTCTGAGAGCCTTTCGGTCAAACCCTGACTGACATTGGCGTCGTGTCCGGGCCCCGTGTGAGCCTGCACGTCCCTAAACACAGAGCCGGGACGCCGGGGGGGAACACAGAGAGCCCCGCGGAGACAGAGCGTCGCGCATTAGGACGCCAGCGGTGAGAATTACACAGCAGTGCAGCCAGGCACCCCCACTAAAACCACAAAAGCCTGACGTTCTCTGAAAACAGAGGAGGAAGACAGAAATGATGGCGCTGACCTGCCAGACAGTACAATGGGAAGTTGAAGTGAGAACAAAAAGTCACCAAGCTTCACCTTCCTCACTATTCATGAGTTTCGGCTTTAAAACCTCCTGACGTCTGTGTAAAAGCAGCAAGTGCGTCCGACACGTGAAACAGAAGAAAATGAGATCCAGCAATAACCGACGCATTCCTGCCACTGCAATTACTGTAGCTGCCGGCCTCATCAAGAATAATCACAGGAGCTTTTGTCCCCGTGCCATTTCCTTATATCACACCAGGGCTCGCAGCGCAAACATTTCCACATTTCTTAAAAGGTCACCAACAACATAACAGATGAGCTGCAGCATCACCCGATGAAACAATAAAAAAAAAAAAAAAAAAAAAACGACTTTCCTCATTTGCCGAGGCCTTTTTCGTTAATTGAGCCTGCGGTGCGATGGTGGCAGCGACAGGCAGAAATGCCGACGTGTTATTTTGATACCTGCTGGAAATGATGTTTGTTTTGCAGGGATTTGGAGATCAAAGCCACAGAGAAGGTTTCTCCCACCAAAGCGGTTGCAGGCGATTTAAAAAGGGCCGCGGCCAGCAAAAAGGAGCCGATTGGTTCTCCACAGCCGGACAGGCAGCCTGGTGCCGTGTCAGCGCCTCGCCGGAAACGCCTCGGCCAGTAAACGTCTCGTCCTCCCTCGGCTCTGGGTTTCTGTGGAGCCTCGCACGTGCACCGCAGCGCGGAAGCGGTTTTAATACAAGGCGGCGCTTCCCTGACATTAGTCAGATCATCTGTCTACGTGAGCACAGACGGTACCAGCATCTTTATGAACGCTGTTAGGAGCCACCGGCGAGGTTTAGACCTGCAGCCAGGAGTCGCACAGCATTTCCAGCGGGGTTTATAGACCATAGTAACACACCGCCCGCCCCAAATGCTCTTTATACACTGAGCTAAGGCCTGTTTCCAGGTCTACGTGCAACAATGAGCTACTTTAGTGGAAGCGCCAGTCGGGACTAACAGGATCAGGAGTAAAACTGTGATATTTACTGGAGGTGCGGGGTCAGGATGACAGACGACATGAACGTGGGCCGCTTCTTGATCTGCCGCCTGAAGCCGAAGACGGCGTTCTGCTGGAAGCCCTCCTTGATGTTGAGGATGTACTGGTTCTGCAGCGTGATGAAGCGCACCTCCTTCAGACCCCTCGAACTGGCCTCTTCGATGAGCTTCACCACCGGCTGCAGCGGGGGAGAAGAAGACAAAGGCAGGAGGGGGTTACACAGAGCCAGCGGACGTGAAGGAGAGGCGTTTAGAAGGGGGGAAAAACTCAAACAGAGGTAGTGGGAGATGACAGAACCCCCCTGGGACCGCGGTCTCTCACGTGCAACGTGAGTGTTTGTGTCTCTGAACCGATCCAATCGCAGCCGCTCGGCCCGATTGATCAGTTAGCGCGCCCGGCGGCGAACGCAGGGAAGGACGCTCACCTCGGAGTACTCCCTCCAGCCGAAGTTATCTCTGCAGTAGTACTTCCACAGCGTGTGACAGCTCGGGGCGGAGTTGGGGTTCGCCGCGGGGACGGGAAGAGGGCAGGGGGGCGTGGTCAGCCGCCGGACGCAGTCGAACTCCAGGTCGCACACTCGCATGGTGGCGAACTCCAGCAGGAACACCCGGCCCCTGGAAAACAGAGAAGCATAATTTTTAATTTGCTAAAAAAATAAAATTCATTTCAAAAAACGGGGCAGCAACTGAGGGTGCAGCAGTCCCCCGTGTTGGGGGGGGGGGGGGGGGGGGGGGAATCAAACAAACACACAAAAGCACCGATCGGCCTCACAGCTGCGGCTCGGTGACCTTCCTGCTAAACGGCAATTTCAATCCATTTCAATCAGCTGCCATGTGAGCACACAGGCGGCCGCTGAAGCAAAGCCGCGCGGCCCGGGGCGCGGCGGCCGAACCTTCGGCAGCTCGAACAGGGTGAGTCACAGGAGGACAGCGAGGCGCGGCGGGCAGACGGCTGAAGCCCTTTGCTGTGAACACACAAGCAGCTCAACAGGACGCTAATGATTGGTGGGAGACGCCGAATGGCAAATATTTATGCGTCCTTTATTTAAAAGTGGTGTCACTCGGCAACCGTGACGCTGTTTGTTCAATAACGTTCTCCGGCCTTCGCAGGACAGCTGTAATCACACTGAGGCTAGATTACACAGCGGCGAGCTCCTTTCAGCCAGGACCTGCTCATTTATTTAGAGGCATTAGATGAATGGGGGGGGGCAGTATCTAGTGTTGCTCTGTCACATCACATGCAGTCCCAGTGAAACAGACCGAAGTCTGGGAACGGCCACGAGAAAAAGCAGAAACTGTGGAAGTCAAGCATTAACCGGTGAGCTCAGCGAAGGCTCACCTCCTACGACGCAACAGGAGGCGACGCTGTTATCATACGCATACTTTGACCCCAGGGCGGGACCATAATTCACTAAGGATATACATCGGTCGATAGACGTGTGGTTCAATATACAAAAACTGGGGTCAATAAAAAGTTCAATAAAAAGAACAGTGCATTCTAGCCTATCATGTAGGTTAATACTACAGTCATTGCATCCTCCCAACCAATCACAAACCCAGGAAAGCTCCGTCAGCCTTCAGACACTTCAGAGAGCACGTGTTCTTTTTTTTCTTTTTTAACACTTACAGTTTTCGTAAAGCGTTGGTTGACTAAAGGGTTGTGTTTGAATCCATTTATTGAAAAATAGGTCACTAAGCAGCAGCATAAAATGGCCAGGGCTGCACTTAAAATGTATATTTTGAATTTTTTTTTATAATTATAGATATCGATCAATATGATTTCTATTTTATCAATATGCTTTTTTTTCTATATCCTCCAGCCCTATTTGACCCTCAGAAACCCCGTTGTGCACGAGTGTGTGTGTGTGTGTGTGTGTGTGTGTGTGTGTGTGTGTGTGTGTGTGTGTGTGTGTATGTGTGTGTCCCATCTGCTAATTCCTTCCTGGGTCAGAAATGCATTGCATGTAAAAAGCAGTTCCCCCTCGGATGTTTGACCCACTTGCTTTAGGGTGGTTGCTGAGCAGCGTCCCAGACGCATGCCGCTGCCGCCACCGTGCCTCATGATGGAGACGACGAGCTTCTGTCGACACGGGGCGTTTGGCGTTTGCCGACCCGTCGTGTCCAGTTTTCAAGATTCTTGTCCTGATGAGTGGTCGGCTGCAGGTGTGCCTTTGGCCTCGGGGTGACCCTAAACCCTCTCAACCACCCTCCCTCTAGCCTGGCCCCTCACAGTGTATGACTACGGCTGGCTAAAGGCAGATCTAGACAATCCACTCTGCAGATTCATCTTATGCAATCATTTACCTCATATGTTTTTAACCAGTTTGGTGGCGTGCGTGGCTGTCGGAGTCAGAGCTGAGCGGAACCACAAAGCACGACGGAGCAGAAGGCAACACCGTCTGTCCTCAGTCGACGTTTTTAACGAGAAAGCCAGCGGAGGTCATGTCAAAGGTGTGTCTGTCTGAGACGTTTTCCACCTGAACCCGTTTATTAATCCGCCACCCGCAGCGGAGAAACCTCATGCTGTTACAGGTAGGCAGCAAACACCAATTAGGTTTCCCCTCCTGTCGGCGTAATTACCGATCACAGAGGTTCCCGGCGCCCAGACAAACGCCGCTCTCCGTCGCAGCGACGCCGCCCGGGCGCTTTTCCAAAACCTTACAGTGTGCGGATCTATTTACAGACGGCAGCTGGACGTCCCGCTCTCGCCGGCCGCGTTTCTGCTAAGTCATAAGGCGACTGCGTCTGTCCGTCGGAGGAAGTGAAACTGGAGGCTGCCTGATGAGCACGAGCAGAAACACAACCGTGACTGAAAACCCGAGTCGCAGACTATCGGCTCGGCAGATCGGCAGTGGCCGAAAATGTTTTCTGTTCTGTGTATGATGAGGGGCGCTTCAGTTTCATGGGAAAGACAAAAACACACCGGGTCATTTGAATACTGAACCCAGAAGCAGAAGCAGAAGCAGAAGAGAAAGGGTTGTGGAGACGGCTTCAGAGCCCTGACAGGTGAGGCGCGCAGGAAGCTGCAAATGTGGCTCTTGCAGCTTCGCATGCAAAGCCAGTCCGGACCCGGACTAGCACCTCTAGTTTAAACTTTCCACAACCGTATGGAGGAGAGAGGAACAAAGTGCCCCCCTTCCCCCACCTGTTGCTGGTCAGCTAGCTAATAGAAGACGATCAGAAATAGTTCAGAAACATTTCTGTCATGAAAATTAAGAGCAAGCAGGACGCAGGAACTACAGGAGCGCCACCCGCTGCGCTGATAAAAGGCGGCGGCGTTTCAAGGCCGCAGCTGGCAGACTAACCTACAAGGAGCCGAAATGACAGAATGCTATAAAGTTCAACAACAAAAAGAACTTAAAGACCTCTAAATTTGAATTCATACTCATACAATAACAAATAAACGCTATAAACAAATACTTGTTGGGTTAAGTGAGAAGCAGCAGGAGAGATTGTAGCTTTCCTGTATTAAATAAAGCCAATTAATACCATGACATCGGCACGCCTAACAAGTTCTGGACGATAATTCAGTAACGCTATATATGCACATCGATCGATAGACGTGTGCCGTGATGGGAAAAAAGGGCCAATAAAAAGTTCAATAGAAGAAGTTTTCCTTCTTTCTGCATTCTAGCCTATCGTGTAGGTTAATATTACAGTCATTAAATCCTCCCAACCAATCACAAACGCAGACCAGGGAATGCTCCGCCCCCTTCAAAGAGTTCAAAGAGCATGTGTTCTTTTTACTTTGATTTTTTGTTAAACTTACAGTTGTGGTAAATAGTTGGTTGAGTAAGGGGTTGAGTTTGGATTCAGGGCTCTTTATCCAACACTAGGTCATTACCCAACAGCATAAATGGTCAGAGCTGCGCTTCAAACACATCCTCTGAATGTTCTGATTTCTATTTTATCTTTTTTTTGGTTGTTGTTGTTGTTGTTGCTTTTTTCCCTACATCGTCCAGCCCTGTGCCTAGCTCATATCGATGTGGCATCTCCCCGGGCCTTCAAAGACAAACCTGTGTGTTTGTGTGTGAACAAATGTTCAAGTTTCACTATGACGAAGTGAACCTTTTCACATTTGCGGGCGACCTCGCCACCTTACTGATGAGCTCCGTTTCTCACACTCCCATACCCTCGTTTCACTGACACACAGTCAAACAAAGACAGCTCTCCGGAGAGGTCAGACAATGATTTTCAAAGCTTTTCCACTGCGTCCTCCCTCCCTCCCTCGCTTTGCGCTGCCCTAAAAATAAAATTCCACCGGTTAAATTAGGTGCGCGTAGATCCAGGGCTTTTGATGTCGGGGCCGATCAAAAGGTGGAGCGAGAGACAGAGCTTGCTCTCCGTTTAAGCAGAAGTGCCTCCATGGTGGTGAACGGAGAAATTCAACCAGCAGCTTAGAAAGTGGTGTGTGAAGGAGGGGGGGGGGGTGAAATGCACAAAGCAACACCCTATCCTGGGAGGAATAAAATGGCTCCTACATGTCCCAACACAAACACAAACAGTGATGACTTTCTCACGGCTACACACACACACACACACACACACAAGTACCTGCATACCACCATAGGTTATGCCCTTGTGACTGTCACAAACTAGAAAGAAAATGTGAGCACTCGTTTACACACACTCTTTAGATAGAGTCATGTACACACATGCAAACCTCATCCAGTCACGCCTAGATAAGTCACTCAGTCAACCAAATCTGCTGACGAAGTCTAACACACACACACACACACACACACACACGCCATTGCATTGATGTCACGAGCTTGTGTTATTTCCTCCTGCTGCACCGACTCCCTTTCATCCGAAGCCATTTCAATGCGACGGAGCAGAGCGTCTGACGTCTCCTGGCTGCTTCCTGTTCAGGTGCATACCTCAGCCGCTTGTCACGTCGCAGGGGCTCACGGGTGTTACGAAATCTCGCCCGGACGAGATGTTTTTTGGGGGGTATAATAAAAAAAAACAAAAACAACAACGACGACGACAATTGGAGAAAACGAAGTGGCTCAAGGACAAAGCTTCTCCAGATCTGAACACTTCTTCAAGTGCTCTAAAACCTCGAAAGGTGACAAGGAAACAAGCAAAAACCAACAGAACACCAACAAGGAGCAGAAAAGGTGGTGTTAGACCCGGGGGGGGGGGGGAAGGTAGAGAGACGGAGGCAGTGTGACTAAAAAGGAGGCAGGGCGACCCAGGCCTCGCCTCGCTGATTCGCACCATGACCTGTCTGACACACTGCGGCCGATAAAACACGCGCTCTGTGGACCCGGGCTGATAGCGCGCCGCGGCCTTCCTTCCCACGAGCCAGCTCGCGTCAACACACCCATCCAGGGTTTTGCTGTATTTTATTTTTACCCGAGGTAACGAGGTAACTTGGAAACCACCGGCGATATAAACACAAAGACACATCTCGCGCACACACCTTGGTGTCAGGTCGCTCTGCCCTTGGTGCTCGGTGACTCTTTATGTCAGTTAATGACAAGCAAGGCTTTTATCACATGGCTGACAAAAGAATCCGTCTCCAGCGCTCACACACACACACACACACACACACGCACACACTGACAGCCATGAATGCGGCTATGTATAACCCGGCCTTGTGTGTTCTCCTCCTGTGAGCTCCGGTGGACCGTAGGCCGGTTCCTTTCAATAAGCGGGCCCACGGCCACGGGGGAGACGCGGCGGAGGGTTGATCCTTTGCTCAAAGTAAAGCGGGACGCGGATCACTTAGCGTCAGCAAACGGGAGATAAAGTGAGTTTGCAAATGAAGGGTTATTAGGATGTAACTTTTAGAAGGGACGACCGTGGCGTTTGGAGTTCCTTCTTCCTGCTGAGTTCGCGCGTGACCCGGATTAGTCGCCCCCTCCGTCGCCGCTCGTCATATGGACGGGATTACGTGATGCTGTGGATCACACGCGTACAGAGGAGGGGGAGGGGGGGGGGAGAGAAAGGCTCGGGGCAGGACGCGCGCTCTAGCATACATGACACAATGCAGCACTTAAACAGATGCAGATACACCCCCTCCTCCTCCTCCTCCCTCCACCAACGCCGCTGCACAGTATGAGAAGGGAAAAACAGGCCCGGGTTGCCATACCGACAGAGAGGCTTCCCGAGCCATCTGCTCCCCTTTACATGGCCGGCGAGGCCGTCGCTTGGAGATGCCTCCGTGCTGCGTTTGTGAAGGCGCAGGTCCGCAGCCTAAAACCTGCGCCGACGCTACAGAACCACGGTCAGATTCCCTAAAGGAGGGGCAGCGCTGGCGTCCAGCAGGGAGGACCCAACCATCCTCCTGCTGCCCTAACGCGTACAGCCAGACAGTAGGAAAGATTTGACCACACCGTCTTTGTTTACAAAGCACTTAAAAACACATTCATTAAAAAAAAAGTTAATTAAATAAATAAAAAGATGAGGCAAGGAAACGCTTGAAAGAAACAATAAAAGTCTCGGTAGCGGCAGAAGCCAAAGAATAGCAGTGGGTTTTAAGGCGAGTTTTTAAAGGTGGGCAGGTTACTCCACAATCGAGGACCAACACTAGAAAACATTTAAAACCGCTAATATTTCCAGTCGCATCATCCCTGTTGTTTAAAATGAGACGCTGGAGGTCAGAGCACCGCCTCGCTTCCTCTCCGTCCAACGGTGGCTGCCAGCCAGCTGGCTGAAAACGTCCCGCGGCTCACTACGCTGTGCTTGCCTGCTCCTGCGCATTAAAGCTACAATAACTATACGATACAGATCGCATGGTCGCAGTGACTGTCTGCGTCACGTTGTCCACACAGAGCTCTGATCCTGTACGCACCTCACAGCTGGCAGGGATAAAAAGAGGTTCACCGTCCACACGCCTGGGATCTGCCGTGGCTCACCATGGAGAGCTACGATGAGCCAAATACTCGCAGACATCAAATGGCGCCGACACACTTTATAACCAAGGAGCCCCGTTTATTGGAACTTAGTGTTATGAGCGGAAATATGACCTATATGACCCATAACTGCACTAGGGCTGCGCAATTAATCGCATTTACAATGTAATCGCAATTTTAAAAACCGCAATTTCCAAATCGCGGAGGTCTGCAACTTTTGGTTATGTAACAATTAATGGATAAGACGCGTCCGTTAGGTGTCGTAATATGTTTAAAGTGAGTTTGCCTCCGCATGGGAGGGAAGAGAGTTGCAGCAGGGAGATAATCTAATTGTATTATTCGTTTTAGAGTTTATATAATCATACTATATTTACCAGAAACCTTCAGGAATCTCACCATAGCATAAAGTATTGGTCAAGCTGGTTGCACTTCATGTAACGGATTGATGTCCAAATCAACAAGCTTTTCTCTTGAATAATAATATTTGGATTAATACAAACAGTAAATGTCTTGTTTTAAATAGTCCTTGTTTACAAACATCTTTATCTACAGGGCAAACAAAAGTCAAAATTAAATCGCAATTTAGATTTTTGGCAAACTTGTACAGCCCAAAACTGCACCAGGTACTGTAACCCCTGCACTCCACAAATCAGCGACAGAGGCGGTGCAGGAAAGACCGAGGGACTGTTAAAAAATAGCCACTTTTATTACCATTATCACACTAAAACATCCCCATTAACCATAACAACAAATATCCAACACGCAGACATAGGTGTTTGTATGTTTGGGACTTTTGACTCTAAGCTGGAGCTTGAGTCGAGCAAGCCAGGCGGCGACTTTGCAAGAGGTTGACAAACTTTAAAGGAATAATATCTGGGTGCACATGCTGCTGTCTGTGAGGCCGTGTGAGCTTTGAGTGTAGCTCCAGCTGGAAACATGAGCCAACATGTCAAACTCATAGATTAGGATGCAAATAGGTGAATACTTTTAAGACCAAAACAACAACGACAACAAGAGGCACGGAGAGCATCTCGCGTCGATAAGAGGAGATAACGGTGAAATAACGCGTCACCGACTGTGACAATACGATGGTAAACAATGAGCCGGCTAAAAACGCAAAATCCAGGCCCAGTTTTGCGGGACATCTCTGGGAAATGGGAGAGCGCGCGTGTTCGGAATAAGGTCAGAGTCTCGCTGAGGGGCCCCATTGTTTGCCTGTGCGCGCGGCTCAGTTCCACAGGAAGCACATGCTCCTCCGTGTCACCCCGCCGCGGGTTAAAGCGCGCCTGTCCCCTGGGCGTGAGAGAGAGTAAAAGGGAGGCTTATCTTCCTCCGCTAGAAGGCATGCCTGCGTGTGAGCCGTGCGAGCCGCTCGGTTTACCTGGGCACTCGGTTCGTGCGAGCGCCTGCACGCCATGGGGCGCGTGCGCGCAAGGAGGGCGGGCGGACGCGCGCGGCGTTGTGCAACCGCCGAGCGAGACCGTGTCACTGACCACAAAGAGCATCTGTAGGAGGGGGAGGGGGAGAGGGTGGGGGGGGGGGGTCAGCAAAGTTCAAGGGGGCTGTAAATTGTGCCTCGGCTGCAGTCCCGGCCAATCGCAGGGCCGGGTTTGGGGGGGGTTGGGAGAGGCAGATTGTCAGGAGGACTAACTGCAGCGCACACAACCTGGGGAGCCGACGCTTTCAGCTTGTCGCCGGCGGTGAAACCGCCGAGGGAAGTGAGGCCGAGGTTTACCGTTTCCAGCAATTTACAGGCAGCCTATGAGCTTCCCGCACCTCCGTTGCTATGTCACAAACACCTATTTTTTCTTAATCATTACCACGGGGGGGGGGAATATGCTGCACACCCACACAGTAATGTATAAACACGTGATCCAGGCTGGACGGGAACAAGTTTGCTCCGCTGCCTTCGAACAGATGCAAAAGAAAAAAAAGTGCCTCCACACACTTTTACAGACGTGCAGTAAAAATCAGACACGCCCTTCTACGTGAATCACGTCTCCTCCCGGCATCTGGGCCAGTCGCTACCACCTCGCCCGCTGCTGCACACTGCCGGCGGAGGAGGCTGGAAGGTGATTCCCACTCCCCCGCTCGCTCACACGAGAGACAAATCGCTTGCCGATGTTTCCCGTTGGCCGTGGCGTGGGAAGCCAAGGAGCTCCGCCCACCGTCGCCCTTTCTGTTTGAGCACAATTAGCGAGGCTGTGGCTGAAGGCTGCCACCTGGCCAGCCGCTAGCTTCAGCTTTGTTGCTCTTGTGTTATCTCATAAGGTGCAACATAGCAACGCCATAAAAAGCAACAACACAATAACGCATTTACAAATGACACCTAAATTTAACCTGCATTTCTTCTATGAGTTCTATATAGATGTTTGGGCCCCTGTTATTTATAACCTTTTGGGACATCCGTGCTTCTTTCTTTGAATAAAAGCCCTTAGCTGATTTTTGTGCCTTTTAGCGGCGATGCCCTGTACCAGCAGCAACACCTGTGGGCTTTTTACTCTAGGTCACACCAGGACAACCTCCTTATGGCTGCACGCGTGACGTCTCTGGACAACAACAACAACAACGAGAGGCCTCAGCCTCCTGCGTGGACACTTACTGGTACTTGAGCCTGACTTGCTCCTGGTCTGGGTTGCAGTACAGTCTCTCCAGCTGCTCCTGGGCCTCGTCCGCTATGCTCTGCCACGTCTGGGCGCTGCTCCTGCGGATCTGCCAGTGGTAGGGCAGGACGGTGTGGTGGTGGGCGCAGTCGTTGCCAAAGACGCACCGTCCCTGCAGGAAGTCCACACAGATGTCCACGGAGTCCGACTGGTGCGTGTGGTACTGGAGCTGGGTGAGCAGCTCAAACACCAGGTCCAGGGAGGCCTCCTCGCTTTTATTCTGAAACAGCACCCCTTTGTCCGGCTGCAGGGGCTGGGGGTCCCGGACGGCGGAGGGGTCCTTCGCCGGAGCGCTTCCGGCGCCAGAGGCCAGGAGGTCTGCGCTCTTGACGGCGGTTCCCTCCTGGCGGGGCACCTGCGGCGCACCGGCGGGGGGCGTGTGTCTCTCCGGGGGCGTGACGGGGTCCGAGCTGCCGGCCTTCAGCTGCGGTCGCTCCGTCTCCTCCAGCTCCGCGGTAGCGTCGGCCATGTCCACGTCCACGTCCCGGCTCATCAAGCCCTGGACCCCGGCGGCGGCCGTGGCGTCCCCCGGGTCCTTGAGGCACACCTGCCCCACGCAGCCCTGCTTCACCACCGCCGCGGCGCACAGCGTGCCCGGAGTCCTGCCCGGCTGGCTCCGGGGGACGAACACCCCGTCCCCGGACACCAGCGTGTCGGTGCTCAGCAGGCTGGTCAGGATCGGGTCCAGGGCGCGGTGGATGCATTTGGGGTCCAGCTTCCTCGGCTTCTTCCGAAAATAGGGTTTCACCAGCGGTATTTTGTCCGAGAGCCCCACGATGGGCTGCTCCGCGAAGTCCCCCCCTGCGTCCATGTTCAAGCTCACGTCCAGGGGGATCCCGGCCGGCACCCGGTCCGCGGATTTCTGGAGGATGTGCAAAGTTTGGTCCATGTCGTCCCGCTACACCCGGACGGTCCTGGAAGAGAAAGAGAAAGAGAGAGAGAGGTAGTCCTCATCAGATAATCCTATAATCTCAGTTTCCAAGGTGAAGTCATCGCGCAGATTAATATGCTGCCCTGACAAACACTCCCCCGGTTTTCCTTTCCTGGGAAGGAGAACCTCCGCCTTGACGCGACGCGGAATCGAAACCGCCCCTACCTGCAGAAAGTGAGCCTGAACATTAAAAAATAATAAAATAAAATAAAGGAACAACGCCGCCGCGGTCCTCCTGAAACAGCCCCGTTAACAGCCATTCTCGCTCGGGAAGCAGGAAAAGGTTGGCCAATGGAAGCGGGAAAATATTACCTAATCCCGCTGCAGGGAAGTTGAGCCTCAGATTAATCATGTCAAACGAGAACCCCCCCCCCCCCCTTTTTTTCCTCCCCACGTTAAGTCTTTTTGCTCTCCGGCTAACGTCATGCCTGCAAATTACAGCTGCGTATCCGCACAGGAGCGATAAAATCAAAAGTTAAAAAAAAAAAAAACAGCTGCCTCCCTCCCCGCGGGACTATATTTTGATCACCGGAGTCCGATACGCGGCTCCGGCCGACTACGTGCCGCTTTTACATCACCGCCCGAGCGAGTTCGCACGTAGGCTCCAGCTGACACAGCCACACACACACACACACACACACACACACACACACACACACACACACACACACACACACACACAAGGAGGGCAGCTACCGCAGCGCCGAGACCCAGCACAAAACACCGAGGACGTCTGACTCCACGGGCCGAACAACGCCGCTTTTCTTTCCGGTGAAGAACTATCAGCTTTACGGGCGGCAGGATAAAAAAAATAATAGTCATCAGCAGAGAAGCGCTGCGGCTGCTATGTACGTCCCCTTCCCCACAAAACATGTTTCCCGGATCCTCCGACGCCTAAACGAATATAACCCTACCTGCACGGCAAAGTCCAACCCTCTCCCCCAGTTCGCGACACTCTCTGGCGGTCAAAATCCAGTGCGCACATCGGACGAAAGGCTCCAGCCCGGATAAAGCAAACCGGGACTAGAAAGAGAATCCGCGGCCGGACCTGGTTCGCTGCTCTCCCTCTGCTCTGCCCCTCGTCGCTCTCATGCTCCGTCTTCTTTATCTCCTTTGTATTCTCGAGCGAGACTGAAAAAAAGGCGCAGAGGAGCAGCGCAACCGACAAAAGAAGTGAGCACAGCCGCAGCGAGAGACGCTCTGCCTGGCTGCCCCGGCTCTGCACCGCCAGGCTCCGCCCACCAACCTGCCAGGGGCGGAGCTTCGCGGAGGACCAGCGACGAGCACAGAGTCGTCTGGTGGCCGCAGATAGAAGCTGCAAACGTATAATGTATAAATTTTAATATGTATAAATGATAAATTATGTATACATATATATATATATATATATATATATATATATATATATATATATATATATATATATATATATATATATATATATATATATATAATAATGGCAGTTCCTTCCTGTCACTCTGATGAAAGCTTAAAAGCTTTTATGATTACCATGCAAGTTTGCACCGATCCAACTATGTCTTCCTCTTTTGTATATATATATATATATATATATATATATATATATATATATATATATATATATACTGCGATGGACTGGCGACCTGTCCAGGGTGTACCCTGCTCCTCGCCCATTGACAGCTGGAGATAGGCACCAGCACCCCTCGCGACCCCACAGGGGATAAGCACGTTGGAAATTGGATGTATATATATATATATAAATGTGTCATTTATGCTGTAGGGTTCTTGCCTCTTTTCTGATATGACAGCTTTTTTCCCCCTCAATGATGTGGATAGGTCAGCGGGTGAAGCTAATTCTAGTTTGGGTAGATGTGCCGTGCAAGTGAACTGATCATTTGTTGGAATCTATTTAGTGCGCTGTGCTTTAAATTATTTTGTGACAGGCTGGGACAGACTGAAATATTTGAATAACTATTGAAATATTGTGAGGAGATCGTAACATTTAGATGTTGAATTTTTGTTTAAGGATTTTGACACGCAGAGATTGTATTTTATTGTGTAATGTTTATTCTTAATGTATTTGAATTGTCTCATATACAAATATACAAGAGTATATTTGTATATGAGTGAGCCCTTCGGAGGCATCTACATCTAAAGTACTCCATAAACAGTAAACTGGGATACATTGTTACATGGCAAAAAACCTTCAAAGGAAACCAAGCAGGTATAGCAAAATAGCAAAGATATCATTACTGCTAAACAGTGAAAAGCAGTAAACAGCATTATAATTTGCCTTGGACAGTAGATTTTAGGTTTAGATAGGAATGAAGTGAACATACTGATATCCTAAATACCTGAACATCCCTCCCAAAGTGAATTTACACTTCCTGACCAGATGCATTGTGGGTCAGATTAAGCAACACTCCTTGACCACAATCTTAATAAACATATTTGACAGCATCATAGTATTTACACGTTGTCTTAAAATAAAACTGCAGAAAAAACATAAAAGCGCTAATTGTGCTACAATACAGAGCCTACTAATTAATACATTTATATTTATGTCATGTGTGACATATGTTTGTTATTTTAGTTTTGATACGTAAACCTAAGTTAAACATTAACGTAAACACCTGATAAATCAGCTATTTATTTTCAAGTAAACACACTTTTTTATGGAGAATATTTTATCACATTGTTCCAATTTGCTTCACAACATTGATATTGACAATTTAATTAGTGGGCTATCTGCCTGTAGGTGACTATATAAAAGGCATTGTCATAGATGACTGGTCCTAAAACAGCATTACAATGACAGTTTTTCAGAAATACTTCCCGACAGACAAATTTTGTCCTCCCTGCAAGCCAGAGAAAACAATAGGAGTCTTCTTTTTGTCGGCTGACCAGCTGTGTGTAGCAACAGGCAGGGGAGGGGGGTGTCACCTGACCATGTACTCCATAAAGTTAGATAAAGCCTCTCATTGAACTGACCTTACAATCCATGGACGGTATAATAGACTCATAGTGCAAACAGCACAATATCCTTGCGTTAAAGATAACTACACATATTTGATGTACACAAAGCAATTTTACTGAGCTCAAATTAATAGTAAAAAAGCATTTGTCCATGTAAATAATAAAATTAATACATATAAAAAAACACACATAGTAAATGAATGCATTAAAACAAAAATAAGCTTTGTTGTGTTTCATCACATTTCTTAAAAGGAGGTGAAGCTCCAATGAAACCATTTGAATGTGTTATCAATCGGGGTTCTTTTGCATGAAAGTAAACATGAAACCGGTTGAGACACTGGTGCTCTAACCAAACGTCATGCTATTGATTAAGAAAGCTGATTTTGTTTCAGTGCGGCCCATCTGCCTCGTTTCCATGAGGGAGTGAAGCGCTTACTGAGTGAGTCAGCTGTTCTCGCCTGCTTGTTTTACCAGAAGTATTTTTTTAGGAACCTGCTTTGCTGCACTGGCTTCCGGCCTCAGTTTCATCTTTTGAGCGTGCTCAACAGTTTCTAGTTTCTAAAGAGTGGACTTTTCTATGTGGGTATGTATTCAGTGCACATGTTTGCAGGCTGGCTAAGATTCTCAGTGATCCAGTGATCTTTCGAGACGTTTGCAAAATAAATACTTTTTTGCAGGCTCGAGTATAATACCAAGGATTGATGTTTAGTACGCTGCACATAAAAAAAAAAAAGAACCATTATATACTTTGTACCTATTTGGATGCCATGGAGCTCCCTTTAACTTTCTGTTTCTTCAGGTTTTAGATTGTCTTTGACCACAAAACACCAGGGAATTTGAGACATTTTATCCTTCCCCTTCAGGATCCGTGCATGACTCGTTTTACAGGAAATTGACAACACCTTTTTGACAAATACTGGGGCCAACAAAGCAGTCCCAATGATGCTTATTTACCGGTAACTTCCAGGCTGGCTGCTAAAAAGCTCGGCTGCTGACGTAGGTGGGAGTAATTGCCCTTTTACATACCGGTGAATCGTGAGCATTCCGCCCAGCTTGACAAGCAAAACGACGTCCTATTGTTCAAGTCACGACTGGCTTCGGAGGACGCCCTTTAAAAAGGGAGACCTGTCTGCCAACTCCAGCTAGTTTAGTGTCTCGCTGACTCTGTACGGGATGGCAGCACATGAAACAACAAGCACTGCGAAGATCCTTTAATCTGTGCGAGAAGGAGTGCCCTAATTAAAGCTGGTATAAAGCTGCAGCCCCACGAAACATTACAAGACTATCATATCTTTAGAGATGAATCAAAGAATGTAATGTGCTTTAGAGATCTGGGTAGCATAATGAAAAGATCTATTTGCCGAAGCGCAGCTATGCACACACGTTCACCATCGTTCTCTTGCTTAGGCGCTTACGTTCGGGCTAAACCGGTCTCTGCAGGTAAATCTCTCGTTTCCTTTTTTTGAAGAAAAAAAAAAAAGGAGGTGAAAGGTCAGGGCGGTGACGTGAATGTGATCATATCCCGAAATACAAAGCTGGGTGTTTTCTTTTTGTTTTTTCAAGTTTTTTTTTTTTTTTACTTAAAAAGCCAAACAAACTTGTGGGTGAAATGAGTATAAAGCAGCCTTTGAGTGTCATCTGTTTAAATGTCAGAACATTACAGAAGTACAATGACAGACATTCAGTCTCGACACGTCTATCTTACTAAGCAGACCCTTGGCAGGGAAACATCATCTTACATTTTTATGGACTTACTTGGTTCTGCTGAACGTGCAGAACTTGTTGTGAATAACGATGAGAGGCTCACTGCATAATTGTAGGCAATCTGACTCATAAGTGATATCTTATATGGATTCTATGAGTAACACACACCCATTTAACGACACCCCTCAGAAGTATTAATAACATAAGGTCAGGTTACATCTTTGTCGTCATGGAAACCCGTTTTTGTTGTAGAACTGATACGGCAGAAGTGTGAGCCCCTACTATGAGGCTTTGGCTAAATTACTGGTTTATTTAGCATCAGGTGGAACATTTTTCACTTTTTCCACTAGTTTCTGTGCAGTTGGCTAAGAGAACTGCTTGGTTAGGCTCAGGTGAAAATCACAGCTTGGGCTGTCATAGATAGAAAATATTAGCGATTGCCAATCAGGAGACTGCCTCGTCATTTCTGCATGGCAGACGGAGCACTTGTTACCACATCAATATGCTCTGCTGAGGCCACTGACACATAGTTTCAGCACACCCTTCAGTTCCCATTCAACTCAGGTACCAATAAAAATGCAATTTTACGCACAATGTCATGTCTTGAAGTTTTATTGTGGTTAAGTATCTTCACCTAAAACGTCATGAATCAGCCAGAAGTGGAATCAATGTTTTAAATATAATCAAGAAACAGCCAAAGGTTTGAGCATAATCAGCCTAGACAAATGACATTTGTGTCACTCTAGTTTCTGGTGGTAGACATGGGGCAGTATCCAGTATCTAGGGATGCCATTCCCAAAGTTTAAAGTGCTTTTAACCAGAGAGCCGGCAAAGTGGGGGGTGACCGAAGGTTTCTGGGGCTTAAAGTAATGCAGAGCTGCCCCTCCCCTACGTGTTGCTGTGATGTGGCAGTTAACCGGCTGGAAGAAGGTTATAGCTTTCCCTCACAACAGCAGAAGAACAAATATGGCTGTTTGGAAATATTTCCAATCACGAAAAACAGGGGTAGGCACTCACTTATTAAGTGACAGTTAAAACTACTGCTGGGAAGGGCTTGTTTCCACAGCAGCTAGCCTGACTAATTAACCCGCTAATGTAAGCTTGGTGTTTACTCTAAATTGAAACGAGCAGAATGCACCCTCCGTTCCGTCACGCGCGCTATTTAAAACTGAACCATTGGTTGGGTGAGTGGGGGAGGGGGGGTATTTTCCCACAAAAGATAATTCTTTAATTACTTCTAAGCTTTGCTGGCATGACAGAAAGCACCGTGAATGACCTGAGACGGTTTGCTTTTTATGACTAATCTTCCAGATATGTGTAAGCTCCAACGCCCAGAGCAGGTGTGCTGCTGTGTGATTCAGCTGGTGTCATTCTGCCAGACTGAAATTGCTTCTCTGTGTCTTTAAACCTGCTTTTTACATCAGCCATGACCTTTTAGTTTGTCTAATAACTTAAGTGAAATAAAAGCGAAAATAAAAGAGCTCTTGGTTTGACGTCCGATTCTTTTTAACCAACTAACGACGGGCTAGATGGAAACTTTATATTTACAAGCATGAAATGTATGAGACATTTAACAGTAAGTCATGATGTCTTTTTGATAGCATATAGAAGCCATCATTTCTTACACAGCTTCCATGTGCTTATGTGTATCCTAACAATTAGTTCTTTTGCAGATTGCAGTGTACACTACATCTGCAACTCAAGCACACAGTAAAAAGTAATGGCTTTGAAATGCAAGTAGAGCAGGGTGGGAACACTTTCCTTCTTCTTTTCAAATACACCTGGATTTTTTTTTATTATTGAGTAGACAGATAAAATGTCTTTACAGAGAACCTCTAATTATATGAACACATCCAAGGGTAATATTGGAGTAATTGTATAAAACTGCATTTGATCTTTTCGTTGTACAGGGTAACAGTTGTGTAGCCGGTCTTGGTTTTCTGGTTTTAGTTGCAATCTACAAGCCTTTTGTTAGTTCTTGTCCTATTTTGAAAGGTTCTGCCCCTGCACGTTGAGTCTTGCCTGCCTTCCCTGCCCTGCCCTGTAATTGTCGGATTGTTTTCACCTGTAGCCTGTATGTTGTCAGCCCTGATGTGTATTTATAGTCCCTATTTTCCCATCCTACATTGCTTGTATGTCGTGGTTGTTGTTTTTTTGTTTCCCTGCCGGTCATGTCCTGAAGTTCTGCCTCGGTTTTGCAGCAACTTCCTGGATTCATTAAAATCTTTTGTTATCTTTTGTTTCCTCCTTCTTGTGTCCTGTATTCGGGTCCTCCTTCAACAACCCACTTAACACACCAGGAGGGAAGATACTTTATCTGCTGCTCTGTCAGAGCCGACAGCCATTAAATGGGACTGGGTGGGAAAATCTTAGATCAACTCTCAACCACAAACCCTCCTTTTGGGATCACTTTTGCCATCCGTGCATATACATTGAGTAAAATCCCTACCAGACAGTGTTTGCTTTCAGAACGAGCAGCTGGGGTTGCGGAGTCGAAGGGGCGTCACCTAGAACCCGCTGCATTCTTCTGAGCAACATGTATTAAAAAGACGCCTGGTATTTCCCCTACATTTGGCTTAGCTCGGTCATCAGTCCAGGGCATTCAGTACTCTAAATACAAGCAAAGGCGTTTTTATCCCCAACGTGTTATCTGTATTAGATTCAACGCATTTCTCACATTTAGATGGATACGAGCGGATCGTCTAAGGCGGCCTCAGCTGTTGTTATCGTTTTTAATCGTATCTCTCCATTAAACTCAATCCGTCGGCTGTTTGAAGCGAGAACAAACTTCCAGCAGAACATCTTGACACCATTTGTTTTTCTATTCTTGAGACGCATGAAGGTACAGCTTATAGTTATTGTGGAGCTGTGGTTACATCCAGAGGTGAGGTCAGCCTGACATCGCTGGGTCAACCTTAGCCCCCCTAGTTGATGTGGAGGACTTTAAGCTGTTGGTGAAGCGAAAACATGTTCAGACTGCGAACTGAAATAAATGATCTGAAAGGGGCTGTTGAATGAGCCTCTTTGACATCGAGCCAATTATTGTTGTGCTATATTTATTGCTTGATTACATCTGTACTTGGAATTAGAATTTTCAGATTTTTAGACAATAAAAAAAACATAAACTCCCACTGGAGTGGCAGACTCTCGTATAAGTCTGAATATTTGCTGGCATCAACCTTAAAATATGAAAACCAAACTATTTATTGGGATTTCTGTGACGTGGTACTATTACACCAGTCACACATATGACAGCCAGTTGTGTCTGAACGCTTACAATTCAAGGGAAGGCTTTATCAGTTTATACTAAAAATAGCCTAGGTAATTAACAAAATGACTAGCAAATTGAACAAATTTCTCAAGTGGAGCACAGATAGGGTGTGACATTATGTCCAGATTTTGACTTCATAGTTAAGGCTCATGAAAGCTCTATCCATAAATTGTTGCAATGAATGCAGTATGTGAGCCTTCATGTTTGACAGGAGAAATCTTCCCGTTTGTGTTAATCCAGAATCAGTTTGTGTCTTCTGAAGTTCTCGTCCCTACCATGATGTCTCCCTGGGTTCTTCGTTGATCACTGCAGCACTATCAGTTAATGTGGAAATGTAACTAGGATTTGTTCAATTTGTGAGATCATGTGTATGTCCGGCCACAATGACACTCTGCCACGTGAGTTGTAGCTTTGAAAGACAAATTGGAAAATTGAGAGAAGGCAACAAGTCAGACAATAGTTCAGCAAGTTCAAACAGTTCAGTCAGCTGTTGATGGTCTCAAAGTGCTCAAGGGGACACAGGTGCTGTGACCCATTATGGTGTTTCCTTCCCCTGATGGAGCTCAGTGACATCAGGAATTCCTCTCATCTGCTGAGGCTCCTTTCAGCGTAGCTCAAGATCACTCCTCGCACTAATTGCATAAGGCACACCTTGAACTCGCTCTTAAAGCACAAAGCATAATGCTCCATGTGACATCAGCTGTCAGGCTGGCTGTAAATGGTTCACACTCTTCCTCTGTAACAGGAGTACAGCACAGCAACTTAAAATAACTTACAGGGCAATGGCATGAACTCACCTTTAAATGGACTTAATGAAATCTTAAAATACCAGCTCTAGTTCTGTTTATTTTGTGTGTGTGTGTGTGTGTGGGGGTAATTAGTTTTGTACATGCATTCCTGTGTGAGCTGACTATAGAGCTGTAATTGCATAAGGCTAAAGACATTAACTTTCTTGCACTGAGCTGTGTGCACTTGAACATTTTCAGAGCTCGGTCACACGTGGTGGCATGTGTAACTGTGCTTTTTCGTCTGCTGTTGGAATGTGGTTTTAAAGTCTGAGGAAGTACCAGACGGTAAAAAACATCCCGATTTTTTTCCCTTTCTTTTAGTGGGAAATATCAATACCTACAGCAATGGATGAAGTCAAAGTTTGGCCAGATGACGGTAATATGGCTTTAGCGAGCTCCAAACTGACAGGAAAGTAAAAATGCAACGGTTCTTCAATACACCATAAATGTCCGTTTTAGATTTAACTGTTTAGATATTTTTAAACTCGCCAGAACTTTAAAGCTGAATTAAATATCTGCACCAAATGTGGAGCAATGTTTAGGTTGCAAAAGTAGCTGTGCCAGTTGAACCTCTTCACATGTTTTCATGTTGCAGCTACAATTGCTTGTATTCTATTAGGATTTTACGAGCCACGGCAGCTCAAAAGTACTGCATAAATATAGGGTGGAAAACGAATCAGAGTGGACAGAGAAAGTCTGAGATCATCAGTTTTCAAGTCCCACCAAAGAGTCTAAATTGGTGTTGTTAGGTCTGGACTTTGACTGGGCCATGCTAACCCATGAATGCACTTTGATCCAAACCATTCCACTGCAGCTCTGGCTGGGTTGGGCTAGCCTGGCCAACCAGACTGACTTACGCCATGTGTATTCAATACACAGCTTGTCAGTCTGGGCAGGCTTAGACTCTCCAGTCTAGAACTTACCAGACCAATTGCAGTGCGGAATGTGGGAGTTTACGGTGCGTCAGTCTTCACCCATAAAGCAGCAGTGCTTTTCTGTAACCACAACAGTCAAGATGGCGGCCGCAACAGAGCCATGTGTTAGTGATGACCTTTATTATGTCCTGAATGAGCAGGATATATATCTAAACCCTCAACAACTGGCTGCTCTATCAGCTGAATCCGAGAGCGTTGCTTGGAGTTTGTGTCACATCTGTAGTTATCGGATCGGTTCTAACCTGTTTTCGCTGACCCCGTTAGTCCCGCCTTTGAGATCGACTTTCCAGACTGATATGCCTCCCCAGTCTCAGCTGTTTTGCAGCCTAACTATTCCTATTATTTCCTTGTATCCCTGCTTCCCTGCCTTTTCACTTTTCTTGCAGAAGAAAAGCATCAGTACAGCACGATGCTGCCACCACCTCGTGCCTCTTTGTCTGGATGGAACCCCCATCCAAACCAACTACTTAGTCAGATACAGGCTAACCCAGCGTCGTCTGGACGGGACCTTAAACGTCTCCACAACGTCCTCCCTGACCTGTTTACCCTGTTACTTGGTCTTCATGATGTTGTCTGCTCACTCTCATTCTCTAAGGAACTCTGAGGCTGTCAAAGAAGAGCTGGAAATACTCTGGGATTAAACTTCATGTTTCACAAGCAGTAGATTGCACGCTAACCAAGTGCATGTTTGCTGACAGCACTTGGTCGCATTGGAGTTTAGTTCGGTGTAAAGAGGTCTCAATACAAATGTAAACCACAGCTTTCAGATTTTTATTTATGAAAACAGTTTCCAGCCACTCTGGGTCTATCACTTGAAATACCAACAAGATACATTAAAGCAGGGGTCACCAACATGGTGCCCGTGGGCCCCCAAGGACCATATGTGGTGCCCTCAGGCCTGTACAAAAAATAACAAAACCCTCAACTGAGATTCATTTTAAATGCTATTTTATTCAGTTGCTCTTCCTTTTTAATCATACCTGTATTTACATAGATTTAAAAGCATTAAAAACATGTTTATACCACATGAAGTTAAGGTGAGCTCTGACTCTTTAGGTCAAAGGTCAGTACAGGTAGCCCTTGTATGATACAATGAAGAAGCTCTCAGTTTCAAAAAGGTTGGTGATCCATGCATTAAAGTTTATGACTGCAATATCAGAACATTTGGAAAAAGTTCAATTTGCACAAACACTTTGCATTGCTCTGAGCCCGTATAGAGATATAAAACTAAAGGTTTCAAAGCATTGTCTTCAAGTCACATGTAATCTGTGTGAATCCTCTTAAGGTGAGAATGACTTTCTTTCTCATAGGTTCAAAGCATGGTTTCAGGGCTGTCTGCTGCCAAAAAGCAGGAATGCATGTGTGTGTTTGAGTGTTTGTGTGAGTGTGTGCTCTGGTGGTCGCTTTGATGATCAGTCCCAAGAGTTTGGCATTAGTGTATGTTTGAGGTTCAAGGAGAAGGAGGAAGAAAAAAGGAGAGGAAAGGGAGACAGGGAGGGGCAGAGGAGAGGCCGAGGGTCAGCCAAACAAAAGGCTCTTTTGGCTGCAGTTCCCCGGGTCAGAGCTTAGAGGGCAGGAAGTAGCAGAACAATATCCGCCACTTCAGGTTAAGACCTCGCACCCCCAACAGTCTTCAGGCTCTCCCCCTCACACATACATGCTCACGGACACACAGGTCACCCAGTGTGCCTTGACAATGTATTTTGATCAAAGGCAGACTATTCTGAGGTGGGGGAGCAGTGTGGGAGATTAGTCATGGGGGGAGTTTTGTGTGTGCTTGTGGCTCAGTGGGTCTTGGGTTATTTCACCAAAGCCTCCTATTTATGAATGTCATTGAATAGCGGGCCACGTCTATGATTACCCACGGCTCTTTAGCTGTAGATACAGTTGCCTGTTCATTATAACTGGTGATTTGCTCCGACCTGGAGTAGAGTTACCAGAGGATAAGTAAAAATGTAACTTTACCTTCTGGACTTTTTTTTAGGATTTATCAATTATAAGATGTATTTCTTATTGTAAAAGCAAAAACAAGTGAGTTTTTATGCAAACTGTCTCACTTCGTTTTTTCCACCTACCTTAATTCACTTTGCAAGACAACAATTACCCTAAGTAGGGAGTGTGAAAAACAATCTTGCTGGATTGTTTTAGGGTCTAACTGAACACCCGCTGCTCTTTATTGGAGAATACTCCCCCTCAGCAACAAAGTAGAACTTAAAGCATCCTGGTCACAGAAACTACAGGACACCCTGAAATTATTTTAGAATGTAGTCCTAAAATCATTTGGCACAATTGTTTGTTCCGGACCTTATTTTTTTTGTTTTGTTTGCTGCAGTTTGCTTTCACGTTGTACTGTTTGTAAGTGAACTATAGCTTGTAAACAAAGCCACGCGTGCGATGATCGTTGCTCCCATTGGACAGAAATGACTAGGGCGGGACAGACCAGGAAATAGAGGAAAACTACCATGGAAATCCTGAGTGCAGCACCTCTGTTTTGCATATTTGTGCTGTTATTACAGCTGATCAATCATTGGGAGTGGCAGGAGCAGCTCATTCAATTCAAGTTTCGGGTAATTTAATTTTTATTTTGGAACGGTGTCAGATAATGCGTCCTGCAAGCTGAGGGAGTCCCACAGGACGCTGGCAGCAGCAACAGACTCCGGCAGGTATGATTTGAGCACTTTTTTTTACATTTTATATGCTTACATGTAGAGATTTTCTTGGATGATTTTTATCTTGTACTTTTCTTTTTAAATTAACATAGTTTGTGATTTGCTCTTTATAATCTGGACCAGTGTGTCATACCTAAAGGGATAGCAGGATCATGGTCAACTGGAAGATTCGTGAAAAAAAAAGAGAAAAGCGTAATCATGTAACAACAATGTCAAAGATAATAAATGCATCAGGAAACAAACAAGCCAACCTCAGAGCTGTGGAAGAGCTGCGAGGAGATGCTGAGAGCAAAGCTGAGGGCGTAATGGAAAGAACTGACAAGGAAGGGATGACTGAAAAGTGGTAGCCACTCTTCCACAAAGACCAGATTTGTGAAGTGCACAGCTAATTATCCTGTTGACAGGATCTCCCACCTGATCTCTCAGCGTTATCTCTTGAATGCTCCTCACGTTTTTGCCCCGCCTGTCAGTTTAGGTGGACGACCATGTCCCGGTAAGTTTGTAGTTGTGCCGTACTCTTCTTGCTTTCGGAGGATTAATTCAATAAGTGTTGCTTGGGATGCTGCTTTGCAACAATCTACACCAGGGGTTTCTAAACTTTTCAGCCTGCAACCCCCAAAATACCAGTGCCAGAGACTGGCGACCTCATTTTGGCGAGGGGGAATATTTTTTCTTTATTTTTGGAAATCCTGAGAGTAAAGTCATAAAACTAAAAGAATAAAGTAAGATTTTTGTAGGAACTCTTACAAAAAGTGCAGCCTTCCCCCTGCATTAAATGAGGAATGTGGAGAATCTTGTAAAGTTATACTTTGATATTAGTTTCACAAATAAGAAAATGCTACATCTTTTTAGCACATCAGCATGAAATCATCTCGTAACCCCCAAAAGTTGTTTCCCGACCCCCACTTTGGGAACCCCTGATCTACACAACCCTATTTTAAACTTCTCTGTGAGTTTATATTTGACCTGTCTGGAGTGCTGTTTGGTCTTCATGGACCTGTTTGTTCACTAATGTTATCTTATGTTCTCTGAGGCCTTCACAGAACAGCTAGTCTTATACTGAGATTAAATTTCACACAGGTAGACTCCATCAAGCATTTTTTGAAAGCAACTGGTTGCACGGAATTTAAATTTTTTTTTTTTTAGAGCAATTTCACAGTAAACGTGTTCATTGTCTTTCTTCCTCACAGTTACTACTCAATGTGTGTAATTACATAACATCCCAACCATTTACAGGGCAGTTTGGGGTTGTAACATGAAAAAATATGAAATAGGGATAATTAATTTGTAGTTAGAACTTGTGTGTACGTGGATACCTGATAATAACGTTAAAATTACCATACCAGCTCTGTTGTGAACCGCTTCATTGATCCGCTTTCCCATATTTTGTTGCGACAAACAGAGATGACGATCCTCGATCAGTATTCATCAGAAAGTGCGAGTATTTTGTCATTTAAATCAACTTTAGCCGCAGCTCTGCTGTTTTTAGAATAATTACTGTGTAAGTGACGGTTGAAACTGAAGGCCGTCTCTATTTACGGTCACGACTGTTTTTGTTGTGGTTATTGTTGTAGGCAAAACAAACTTCAACAGGAGGTAAGGAGTTAAGCCCGATTTGTCGTTTACCCTGTTTGCCTCATAATCTCTGATTTGAACAGAAGTGACACTCCTTAAGTCGTTGCCAAGCAGGATCTGTCGGGAAGGAGCAGGAACACGAGGGGGGTGAGACTGAAGGAGAAAGTAGTTTTGATCCAGAGAAGACTAAAACAAGGGAGAGCTGTCTGGATGTGTGCTGTCAAGGAAAGATTATTGTGTCAAATCTGAACGCACAAAAATATAAGGGAAGGGAAGAAATGATTGGGACGGAAACAAAGCAGCCTGAAAGAAGTCCAGGGAAAAGTTTTAGTGAAATTAATCTTCTGGATTCAAAGAGACGGCAGGGTGCTCTGCAGCAGGGAGATAACAGACGTGGGGAGCGAAGGTAGACAAGAGGGAGGTGGACGTGAGCCAGAGCGTCGCTCCGGGCAGAAACCATGGCATTGGACAGGAGAGGAGGAATGTTAATGACCCAGAAACTAGCCCAGCAGGTCCGGAGGCTGGAATGTGGCAGACACCTTCCTGGCCCTGCTCCTCCTCCAGCTTTCCAAGCTCACATTGGAGATGTGAGCCCTCCCTTCAGCCCCCACCCTATCTGCTCACCCCTCATATCATTTGCAGAACATAAATTTGCGGAACATAAATTACTTTTCAGGTTTTATCTCTTATGCTGCTCTGCGGCATTTAAACTGTTACATTTTATAGCTTTGCTTCTTGTAGGTTTCCTTCACGGTGCTATCAGATTCCCACATTCCTGTTTCTTCTCATTTACAAAAGATAGTTGATGACTCCTTAAGGTTTCTGTTTCCAAGGGTCCCTGTGTTTCCCTTCCCTTTCCCTTTGCGTAAGGTGCCTTACTGACAGTCACCCTTCCCTCCTGTGGCGTGACTCTGCTGTTTTCCTTTCCCAGTCAGGCCCTGCATTAAGCCTTCCTCATTCTAATCACTAAATGACAGACTGTCCTGCTGTAATTTTCCTGGCAGAGCTGACTGCAGCGCTGTTGTGCACGTGTCCGGTGACTGTGTTTGTTTATGTGGGTTTAGGGACGGGGTGAGTGGGGAAGACGTGCTGTTTTGGTTTCGTTCTCTGACTCTGCTTTGGTATAAGATAAAACCACAGCAGGTTACACAACCTTGCTGAATGCCGGGGTTTAGATCACTTATTTACCTTTAACACCAGCTTGTAAAATACAATTTGATAATAATGTATATTTGAATAGTTCTTTTATCTTTATCTAAGAGACATATTATTATTTCTGCCCCCCCCCCCAAAAAAAAATTCATGGAAATACAACCCTCTCTTTGAATCAGTCCGAGATTCCCATGGATCTGTCTCTTCGATCTCTGAAATCTTTTCAGAGCTGAGATTCTGCTGTACCTGTTGAGAAGGTATTGTTGTCTTAGCATCACAAAGTGTAACATTGTTTTCATGTTGACCGTCCAGTGCATTCCCTGGTGGATGAAAATGCCTGAGTAATGACAGAGGTCAGAGGAGAATGGACAGACTGGTGCACGATGCTACAAAGTCAACAGAAGCGCTAATATGTAGTTTTTACAAGAATAACGACTAGTTAGCGTGTTGTGGAACAAACTAAATGCAGATGTTCTTCAGCAGCAGAAGACCAAAATAGGAGAATTGAAGCTACAATTCACACAGGATCACCATAATTGGACAGCAACAGAAGGGAAACTTTGCCTGGTCAGATGAATTTCGATTTCAGCGCCAGAGGACAGGGTCCGAATTTAGCGTCAACAACGTGAAAGCGTGGACCCATCCTGCCTTCAATCAGAGGTTCATGCTGGTGGTGGTGTAGTGGTGTGGGGCATATTTATTTGGCACATTTTGGACCATGGCCAACTAAGCATTGTTTAAATACCTCAACATTGTTGCTTGTTAAAATAACACCTTGTCAAATCAGCTCAACGAAGGATTAAGGTAGTTCTAAAGATAAAGGGAGTCCAACTTTGCACAAGCAAGGTTTACCTAATAAAGTGCCTAGTGAGTGCATTTTATATAGTTATGTAGTCATTGTGCTACATCTTTTTACAAATGTAAATTGTTGAAATGCCCCGCCACATTTACCGAAGCTGCAGAAACGCTGTCTCTTATCTTGCAATGTATGTTAAAGCATATAAAAAGGCTTTTTATGCTTTAACATACATCTCTGTGCGTTTTTTTTTCCAGGAACATCAAGTCTTGCCTCCTTCAATGAGCTATACACAGTCCATGAATGGCTCCGAGTAGTCAAATAATCTTTGGCTGAATTAATCAGAACCTAGATCAGAGTGTGTCAGATAGAGCCCAGCCACCACTTTGACCTGCGTAAGGTGAGGGAGCCTTCATCAGCGCAGTCTGCACTGCATAGTATGCCACTGTGTTACGTTATTGTTGGGTGATTGCTGGAACATTTAAATAACTGTTTCTGTAAGTGCTGCAACTGTGAAGAATATATGGCATCTTAGAAATACAATGCAATAATATATATATATAGATATAGATAGATATAGATAGATAGATATAGATATATATATAGATGTGGAGAATGGCTGCCAAATGTTTTGAAAATACTTAGGTTTGTCCATTATATCATATCTGAGTCTCTCCAAATGCAATACCCCAGTTAATTCTTTGAATATGGGCACAGTGTTCGTTTTCAACAACCTAAAGATCTGCCTCTTAGCGATTAACGTTTCATATCTGAAAGTAATTTGACCTGGGAGGTTACATTTAAGAAGAGACACAATGAATATCCGAACAAATGGAGCTATGTTGGGATCAGACTTAAACTCTCAGGTAGTTTGGAAAATGACTGAAATATTTCACCCCAACAATTCTACAAATTTGGACAAAACCAAAAAAGGCAGGCTGGAGAGCCTTCAGCAGATTTACGTCGATCACATAGGGGGGAAATTGTGGGGTAAATCTGATGTAATTTTAGTTTTTGAATAATGAAGCATATGTATTGTCTTAAATTGGATTAACTTGTGTCTCACATTCACAGAGCAGGATTGTATTCTGCAGAGGCTCTCCTCCAAAACTGTATCATTGATCTGTACACCCAAATCTCTCTGCCAAGCAGTCTTAATAGACTTAGACTTAGACTTAGACTTTCTTTATTGTCATTTTGTATACACAGAGTGCATACAGAACGAAATTTCGTTTTCACACAGCTCAGAAAGATTGCAGTAACTCTACAGGATACCTTGCGGTGAATTACAGTACAGGATAAAGTGCAGTGATAAATCGCAGTCACTTACAGGATAAGTTTCAATTGACTTCCGGATAAAGTGCAGCAGTGAACAGTAGGCAGTTGAAATGTAAACAATGTAAAACAAATGTAAACAAATATGCAGTAAGGTGCAGCAGCGATTTAAAAGTAGACAGTTGCATTGTACACAGTTTTGCAGTACGTTTCCCGGAAAGGTGCAGCAGCAATTTTGCAGGATACAATACAATGTGCAAATGTGCAAATCAGCGAGTTGAGTGTGGTACACAGTTTTTATACTTCAGCAGTTCAGCAGTTCAACAGTAATGGACTGTGTATTAATATTAACACCAGTCAATATTTGAACAGAACTGGTAATTATGTTTTTAGAGTTTGGCGGTCCCAATAGAAGTGTGTAACAGCTGTTACATTCTAGAAGATGTTTAAAATCTTTTATATTCTGACGAGCATAATTTCTAATTTGTAGAAACTAGAAAAAAAATGTGTTGAATTTAAAACTTGTGTAATTGAGCAAAGGAGGCAAATTGTTGCAATGCAAATCTTCCAAAACTACAGAATTTTTCAACATGTCCAACGTCTGTGGCAGCCCAGTTTAGCTGGGCATTGTGTTTGCTCAGGTCTTGATTGTAAGGCAATACTGAAGTGTTATTTACTTAAACTGTGTGCCTTCATACATAGTTGAGATGCAAAGCAGATAGGAACTGTGCTGATTTCCGTTGTCGTAACATTATTTTTGGGACATGACAAACATGGTTCTTTTTTTTTTTAAAGAGAATTTCCGCAAATAAAATTTCCCCATTTAAACCATGAAACAATTTTTTTTTACATTAAAGCGCACAAGGAGGCTATTCTGGAGGTGATTTAAAACGGGAAAGCACTAGATATGTTTTTTCTCTTCTTGAGACAAGTTTAATTAAATCTTTATTGATATAACAGTTATGAGTGAAAATGGGTTTCACCATAAGCCTTATTAGGGAAACATATCAAAATAACTACCACAAAACACAGTTTAAGCCGTGTTTGTGGTCCTTAGTGTTAGGCTCAGAACAGGTGGACCCAGAATTCAAGGCAGACAGACATAGTCGTTCAAATAGTTTATTAATCTCAGAAACAGCTCGGGTGGCGTCAGCGTCTACAGCGGGAACTTCTGCAGGAGGAGGCAACAGGTTAGTGACCACGTTTAGCCTAGAGTGCTCAGACAGAAACGTGTAGGTCACTAACCTGGTCTTAATGTTCAGTTCTGGTCCGGGAGTAGAGGTAGACGCTAGCTGGCAGAGAGCCAACCCGGTGCGGCGGTTGCCGCTCAGAGAGTTCCCGGCCGAGGTGATGCGGAGGTCGGAAGACGGGCAGGAGATCAGAACCGAGAAGACAGACGTGAGCAGGATGATCAGGAGGACGAACCAGAAGCCGATGTCGGGGACGAGATCCGAGGTCAGAGCCGGGTGGTCAGATGTCAGATGAGGTGCCAGAGGGAGATCCAGGACGAGGTCGGGACACAGTTCCAGGTTTGGTACACGATCAGCAGACAGACTTGAACGAGGGCAGGCAGGCTCGGTAGTCAAAGGACGGATCCGGTCGGTACACAAACAGCAGAACTCAGGCAGGTAATCAGGTCAGGCAGAAGTCAGGAATCAGATCAGGCAAAACAGGATCAGAAGGGAACAGGCAGGCTCAGAAGTCGAAACGCAAACAGGTCAGGATCAGAAGTCAGAACAAATAACGCTGGAATAGATCTTACAAATGCTCGAAATAAACTGGCACTGTTGTCTGGTCTTAGAGCTGGTTATATACTAGTGAGAGCAGGTGGAACAGATCTGAAGTGATGAGGAATGGGCGGAGCTAAACAGGTGTGTGACATGAGAGATCAGACCAGGCAACAGTGCCGAAATCATGACACTTAGAGGATTATTTCCAGTCATCCAGCAGATTGGATCATTCTTGTTTTGTCCTCATCCTTTGGGTCTGTGATCGGCTACCACAGAAACTGACAGACAAGTAATCATAACATTTACAAGGCATACTTATGTTACGTCATATTTATTTTTAGGTCTAACTCTTGTGCTCGCAACAATTACAGACAGAGCATGGATGTTTATCGAAAATGACTGACGAGAAAATAGATTTTCTAATAATAGTAATATCATCTTTATTGTCATTGAAACATACATTACATTACTTGAAGAGCAGTGGGCTGCCATGGGGAGCAATCTGGGGTTAAGGGTCTTGCTCAGGGACCCAGAGTGCAGGCGTTGGGGATCGAACCGGGTACTTGCATCCTTCTCTGAGTGCAAGCATGCTGCTCTAACCACTAGGCCACCACTCCCAGTACCTCACTAGGAACCATCACTGGGTTCCTAGTGAGGTACTGACTGGGCACTTAGGAGGAGAGGTAAGGGGAACTGGGTTGGAAACAAGGTAAACGAATTGACAGAAGGAAACAAGATCTTACTCACTGCAAAGACGGATGTAAAAGTAAATAGAAATGTTCTTAAAATTTGTGTTTTTGTCCTAGATTTGAGCAGGTAAATAAGATAATCTGCCAATGGAATGAGTATTTTGACCCCTAAAATAAGATAATTAGATATACTGCACTTTAAATAAGATGATGGAGGTAAATTATTCCTATTTTAAGTGCAGAAATCTTCTTCTATTGGCAGATCACCTTATTTACCTGCTCAAATCAAGGAAAAATACACAAATTTTAAGAACATTTTACTTATTTTTAGTTCCGTTTTTGCAAGGGTGAATGAGGAAGTTCAGGAAGAGGTGAGCTAACCCATAGAGTCTGAGAATGGCAGGTGGTGGTGTTTGGTGGCTCAGTAAAAACAGAGAGCTAAACAGAGACCACTTTGGTGGTCTCTGTTTAGCTCCTGGAGGAGGTGCGTGGTGGAGCGGATGGCGCTGGAGGGTTGAAAGGCAGGTGAGTGTGCACTAAGCTGTTTTCAGGAGAAAAGTCAGAGAAGTAATGAGGAGATTAACGATGGTGATCTCTGGGGAATCCTTCCTTTGACCCAAGAAGCAGGACACTGGAACCAGGGAACTTGGGAACAAGCATCGAACAGGTTCCTGTAGGAAAAGAGGGCAAACTTTTATTAGAGAAGGAACAAGGAGAACAAGAAAATGCTGCGAAGGTAGGCTGGATTACTATACTGAGTGAGCTAACAATCTGGCATCTGCCTCATGGGATCTGCTCCTCTTTAAGATCCTCCTGATTATTATTAGATTAAAAAATCCAATAAAGGGCCATCTCACTTCTTTCGGGCCCCGCGGCCCTGGTTTAGACTGGGCATGCAGATGTTTAACTTGGTGTAGCCTAGATGCTAAAAAACTAAAGCAGTTTATTTATTTATTTTTACAAGCTGAGAAAAGGTGTCACACATCAACCCAAAACTCTACTTGATAGGAACTGTATTTACTGTATGACAATGGACTCCAGATTTGTCCAGTTTGTTACTACTTTGGAAATACAGCTGATATCAGCTCTACAAGCTACCAAAAAGGCTGCTGAATATGAGCAAAGCAGAAGCACTGTGTTGTTTTATGGTTGTTGCTTTTGTTAAATGGTCAAAGATTACAAAACCTTACCACACATTTTTTTGGTATTCACATATCCAGAATGTAAGAAAAATGAGTAATTAGCTGTACGTATTAATATTAGCAGCTTGAAGAAAGTCTGGATTGAATTTTGAAGTGGAACATGTGCAGGAACCCAGTGCTGCACTGAATGTGAGGAAAAAACATTCAGTTTCCATCATCAGGTTTCCATTTTATGACACAGGCTCAAAATATCAGTAATTTACAATGTCAGAACAGCTTCTACTATTTTACCTGGAACACAGGCAATATATCAGATAGAGCATATGTTCTTCTATCCCTTTTTATGTGAACTCCGTGTGCAAATTGAACCTTTACTTTGTGCTTGCTGAACTGACAGCGTTTTCTATTTTGAATGCTGTGGTGGAGGAAAAATGCTTCCATTCATTAGAAAGCTCTAATGTTTTTCAGCCGGTGGCTCTATCCCATATGTAGTGTGCACAAATACCGCTATTTGTGCATGCACATGTGCTATTGCAGCTGTGTTACATATGGGCAGCAGCTCTCTAGTGAATTCTGCAAGTACTTAACCATTACACGAAGACAGGAGAAGCTCCAACACATGGCTCTACTGCATGAGTACTCCTGCAGCAGATTGCTACTTAAAATGACTTTGATGACTTTAACACAACCAATTTCACTGCTTATCAGTCGGATCAGTCTCAAAGCTTATCCAGAAAATGTATTCTTCTGAAGATTAACTCGAAACTTTTACGATGGGTTTCAATCTCCACCTAAAAAGAATTAAAGTCTACTTTATTTTATTCTGTGCTTAGTATTTATTCAAAGAGCAAACATGGAAAATCAAATAATTACTAAATTATACTATAAACTGTGTTTTTTTCCATTGGAGAAAAAGAAATGTCCATCTAGAAACATTATGTAAAACACTTTATAACAAAGTTTGTTCATGAATGCCATTATTGACATCAGTCCTTAACATTTTAACTGTATTAAATATTAATAATAAATATTAATATGGGAAGACCCACCTAGGAGAGTCAAATATTATTTGTGCAAAGTTGCTCAAGAGGTATTAAAAAGCGTTTTTATTCCATCCTATATGTGCAATGTGCACCAGGGGAAAAACAATAAAACTTGACATTTTGATGGGATTTCAACACAAAGGAATAGAAAAGACAGTATGACATTTAAATCAGTGTGTAATGGTGGTTGATCAAAAATACAATCAGAGTCAGCGGGTCAAAAAGGCTGAAGGAACATAGATTATTTACTTTAAAATGCATACGGAGACAAAAGTCCTGAAAAATTCCAATTTGCTAAAATAAACACACCTGAGCCAAATGCTATCCCAGTTGAATCAACACAGCCAGAGTTAAGTAAAATTAGATAAAAATAATGTATAAGGAACCATACGTTTTTTTTGTTGTTGCAATTTTCAGTTTATTTGGATATTTATACAACATGGCTTTTGTTTAATGTTGAAAGTTTGCATTAAAAGCCGTGTTGTCTGAAAAAAACTTCATTTTCCAGTATAGACAGCGTTTGTTTCCATTTGGACAGAGACAGCCAAGGATTTTCTTGACTTACGTTTCCAAGGGGTTGCTTTTCCACTAGGCTGTTATCTATCTATTACCACTGCTGTGTGAGGCTGCTAAAAAGATGATGGATGGATTGAGTGTCATTGGGAGCTTTGATGTCATAGGTGAAGAGGAAGAAGAGGTGTGGACGGTGGTGGCAGCCTATTAGATCCCAGGATCCCTTTGCTTATGTTGACTGTCTGTTGTTGCCGTGACACCACTGATGAAAGGTGGGTATAGAATAGGGTACAATGGAAGAAGGTCAGATTGCTCCAAGTGGGGGAGGGTAGTTCCCCTGTGAAACTTATCACTTTTTGTTTAAAGGTGGTCCCTTGACCTGTCTCCCCTGATGTGACATGATACGGCCTTAGCTGCAGGGATAAGTCCCTAGCAGTTCACAACATTCCTCAGCTAAAGGGAAAGCTGCATGCTGTGTTACTTACTACTATTATTTTCAGAGCAGTGGCTGGTCCCAGACTCATAATTTGCCTAAATAGACACGCATATATACAGTTTCCTAATGTTACTAGTGAGCATAACAGCATACTCTCCAACATTGAAGGTGAACTGAGAGAAAAGACTTCTGGAGTTTTGTTGTGACTGCTCCACAGTGCTGTGGAGCAGAGGGACGAACAGAAACACATACATCCCACAAATCTCCTGATAGAGCTACTTAGTGTTCATTCTGTTAATAGAAAACTGATGGATTGAAAAAAACTTTTCTTAACTGTTACATCAACATGACTTTGCTGTCAGGACGCTCAGGAAGATTTCAGTGCAGATGAGAGGTTTGTTGTTGTTCCTTTAGGTGAGATTACTTTGCACCCTAACACCAAAAGTAAGACCCCTTGTTCATTTCTAAAATAAAATATTGATCAGTAGAGCTGCAATTAATAATTACAAGTAAGGTTTCAAACCCACTGTTGAAAACAGCAGTCACTTACCAATAGGGGGCACTCAGGCGTAAAAATGTAGACATAGGGATATTCAGCAAAAGTTTCCAAGCTGATTGGGCGAAGCTCGCCTACCAAAGGTTGGTTTTAGCCAATCATGGTGATAAATGAAAATGTTAAAGCAGCAGGTGCCATGAAAAACCACAAGTTACACTGGTCAAGGCACTTCTTGCTGTTCTTCGTTCAAAGAAGAAATTGTGGATTCTGACAAAACAGATATGATAGCAGCAGCTGTGGGCTCGGCAGCTCTTGCTTTCATCACTGCTGTATGTCCCGCCTTAAACCATAATACAGTAATGTGATTGGCCAACCCATTCTGGGCCCGTTCTCAAACAGTTGAGGTGGCTTTGCGACAAGATGGATTCTCTTGTTTGTGAATGCACAAATACAGCGAGAATTTAGCTTGCAGGCAAGGTTAACTTCATGCTGCTCTCTAAATGGTTTCTTAAATATTCTCCTCCGATTGCAGCTATCTGTGGCTGTGGCCAATCAGGGCCTTTTGTGTCTTTCTTCATCCAATCAGATTAATCATAATTGTTAAACAAAGCCCAACCCCTGACAGCTTAGATGTCACCATACAAAGGCAAATGGAAAAGTCAGAAAACAACAAAAGGCAGGAGACAATGGTGCAGCAAAAGAAAATTTCGCCATTTATTTACAAAATAATAATTTCACAAGGCTTTCGATGGAGGAAAAAAAGTTGTTTACGGACCTTGGAGCAGATTGACTGGGATTAAATAACAGAATATATTTTTGTGTAATAAGACTTCTACCACCAAAAAAAAAGTTATCATCCAGTGGTTACAACTAACGAGTGACTTGTAGCAGCTACATTTGCTCGTCAACCTGAAAATTCTTACCAGTGGAGACAAGCTGTTGTTTTTGCTATTGTATTTACATGTAAAGTATTAAATCTGTTTACCTTGGCACCTTTGATAGCATGGCGACCTGTCCGGGATTAACTTTTCGCATCAACACGACGACAAACAGTTGTAGAACAGCACCGATTAAATTTAAAACTGACCACGTTAAATGTTCAGTGAGTTTAAGAACTAACATCCATGATTTAGCTGCCAAAAACAGTTTTAAAACCTCAAACACATTTCTGTTACACAAACAGACACAAATGTTAGCTCAAATATCCATTGGACAAATACAAGCAAATATGACCAAGCACAAAACGTTTTCCCCTGATCTAAAACATCTGGTGTGTTTTTTTTTCACACAGTAAGTGTACATCCCAACTCTATCAAACAGTCTTCTCAAGTGTTCAACGTTGGTGATGGTTTTAAGAGACTCCAACTCTGACCAGGCCACTCTGTTGGTGCCGAATAGCTACATAGCACTGATGTTTGGGAGGGTTTCTACACATTGACTCGAACTGAACAGCTACTGAACGACAACATTTTTGTCTGAAACACATGTACAGTGGACAAAAATAAACAAACAAAAAAACAACACAGCACGAGGACATGCTAAAGCCATAAGGTTAGGATGGTAGTAATATAGATCAACCAAATGAACAAGGTAGTTTCTGTCTTCCTGTAGAGAGAAAAAAAACATATTTTGCTTCCTGGAAAAGAGCAGCTGGAGTTCAGATTTAAAACACAAAACACCACATCCAGAGAGCAGGTGGGAATTATTGCTTTACCCAAGGACACTTCAGCAGGGAGTGTGTTTATCCTCAGAAGGTCATGAACTGCCTGAAAGAGGACAGTGTGTCATTCATTAGCCTACCCCGCCACCCACACTTACTTACCGCACTCTGTGAAAAGAAATGACCAACGCTGTTTTACTCGCTCCCATCTGTTTGTGTACGCTGGTGGTCCTCGTGTCCTCTCTGCTCTGCAACCATTTCCTCTTACCAGGAAATGAGGTGATTGATTTGATTTCAAACCCTGCTTCAAAACAAAGGCGACTGCTGTGCACATGCTTCCTGTGCAGAGTCAACAGGGGATAAAGTTCAGACACTCTGTGAGTCAGCTTTCCAACAAACACACAAATAAACTGCAGGCGAAACGTGTTCAGCGTGCCCGCTTGAGAACAAGAGCGCACATGCATGAAAACACACTCCAGCTTTCACCTGTAGCTTCATCCCCTTTTGTTTTATATGTAACATATTGCCGATTGGCTTAATACCCGCCGGGGTTGCCATGCAAACAAACACACATCAGGACAATGCACAGAAGAAAGCATGTGTGGATGGTTTTAATGCCCGCCGTTAGACACAGAGGGGAAGCCGTAAATGAACAATCTATCCTGGCAACAAGCTGTTTTTCTGTCAACATTGTTATATCTGTGCATGTGCTTGTCTGAGTGACCGTTCTGACAAACTTTCTTTTCAGGGAGGAATGTCTCATTTTCTCACCTTCTCTTCCCCACCCCCGATCTGTTCAGTCAGTACAAGTGAAATGTCATCTCAAACCAGCCACTCTCCTCCTCTCTTACCAATCATTTCTCTCTGCTTCTAACTCCACCTATGCGATGTCTTTGTGTACTTGTCATCCATTACCAATGGATATTCGGTAACACAGGGGGACAAGCAAGGAGAACATGACGAATAAAGAAGAAGAAAGGGGAAACATGAGTTGGGATGACAGGGGGAAAGATAGGGCTGTAGACGATGGGATGGCCTTTCTCCAGACAGGAGAGGCTGAAACTCAAGGAGGGGAGGGAAGAGAAAGGCAGGGGGGACTAAATGATAATGTTTCAGAGATAAATCGAGTAATTTGGCAGGCACTGGGAGTCAAAATGAAAACAAAACCTACAGTGCCTTGTGTAAGTATGTATGCCCATTGAACCATTTCACCTTTTTTCTGTTTAAAACCATAAGATTCAATGTATCTTGTGGGGAGTCATTGTGATAGACCAGAACAAAGTAGTAGTGATAGTTGTGAAACGGCAGGAAAATTCTGCACGGATGTAAAACTCTTCTTTAAAGAAAAACCTAAGAAAACGTGATCTCCTTTACTCTTATAGTCACTTATTTAGTAAATATAGTCCATATGTATGTAATTCAATCTCCGTATGAATAAGGGCTGGAGTTCAGGAAACCATGTAATTCTGATAATATTACCCAATATTGAGTATCATCAACCCACTTTTTCCTGGCTTATCCCTTTCTTTTACGTCATTACAAAGTCGCCACTTCTCTTTGATAGCATAAGCATCTCAGCCATTAAAAATGTTCTTCACCAAGGGAAGTGAAAAATCCTGACAACAGACAAAATCTGTATTATTGTCAACGTCAGTGTCTACTTTATTTATGTAACACTTTACAACAACCATGCTGCATCAAAGGGCTGCACAGCTTAAACAAAACAATTGATAGCAGTTAAAAAGAAAGAGAAAGATTCCAAAGAACAGGTAAATGAGTCAATATCAAGCTCTTCTTAATTTAAAACAGATTGCATATATGGTGTATGAGATCCTTTAACTATGCTGGGGCAAGACCATTAAAAACCAGAGGAAGTTTTTTTATCAATCCTTTAACAAACAGGAAGGCAGTGGAGTGAAGCAGTACTGGAGTTACATGTTCCTGTTTTGTTGTTCCTGTTAACAGACAAGCATCAGCATTTTGTACAAGATGCAAGCAGTGAAGCGATGACCGATTGAAACCGACACATAGGGAATTACAATAATCTGGGCGTGTCGATATAAAAACATAGACCAATATTTCAAAATCCTTCGGAACAACATAAGGCTTTACTTTGGCAAGAATAAAGGCAAGAAAAAAGCTCACCTTGATAATTGAACTGAGTTGCTTTGTGAATTTAAAGGTGTTGTTAAAGAATGTGCAAACAATCCTGCTACCAAGCAGGGAGGTTTGGGCAAACTCTGAGTTTTTCCTTCTTTTTAGCTGAGATCTGCACAAGGAAGCATTGGTAAAGCCGTGTCCTTTCTGGAGGAGCCTGTATGCTGGAGCGCAAACACTCCACAGAAATCTCTGTCGAGAAAGGCTGATCAGACCACGATTAAATGTGTAATCATTTCTTTATTAATATATTTTCATGTGTTACCATTTTTCACCGCTGTGATTGATTTATCTTTGATTTTTGATTTCTCCACCCACACATTGGTCTTCTAACACAAGGAGGGGACACTCTCAGTTCTGAACAATTTCTTTGAGCTGCTCTTCATTTTTATGCCAACAGCAGCTTTTTAATAATGTAGGAGATGCAGAAAATCTTTCAGAGGCAGCTGTATGTCGCGCTGTCAGGTAAGTTACTGTTGCACTTAATTATAGTAGAGTTTAATGGTGTTCCATAGTCAGAGACCCACAAGATTAATAAAATAACTAAATGAAAGCAATAATTTATTCATTTTCAAAATTTGAGACTTCCAGCTCTGATTTTCCATTCATATTTCAGTCTCCGATCATATATCCCCCCCCCCCCCCAAAAAAAAACAAAAAACATCAGGGCTATGGCACATTTCTTCACTTAAATAACGGCACCTTCAGGGTTTATACAGGAATGAGTAACCCTAATTTAATATATATATATATATATATATATATGTATATATATATATATATTAGGGCTGGGCAAGTTAACGCGTTAATTTCGCGTTAATTCATTAGACTATTAACGGCGATATTTACTTTAACGCGGGTTAACGCATGTTGCTCACATGCTTTTATTTTGTGAAGGTCTGTTGCTGCGGTGTAGGGGTTTGAATCAGAACAGTAGGTGGCGATAATGCGCCAATAACCTCGCTGTCAGCCCAGCCTCGGATTCAAAGAGGAAGAAAGGTGCTGGTAGGAAAAAAACAAAGCTGACATGGGGAAGGCGGTGTTTCCCGCAGGAATTTGCTTAGGCGAGGCGGTGAGTTGGCGAACGGAACAAGTTTTGTGCGGAGCGGAGCGGGGTCTGCATCGACGCTGTCGGTGAAGTCGCTTCTCGCTTCAAAGTATCCATGTGTTTTTGCCTGTTTTTCTCTGCCATTCACTATATGCACGCGAGAAAGCAACAACAAAAAAACGCGTGTTAACGTCAAATAACCATGCAAGCATATCGAGTTAGCAAGCATTTCAGTTTAAAGTTCTTCCAGCATCGAATATGACAGAAACAAGTTAGTTGTAACCACTGCCAAGTTAAACTTTGGTATTGAACATAAAATGGTAATGCAGCTCCCTGCGGTTACCTCAGAAATTGCCTGTTTTTGGTAGATTTTTTCCCCATAAAGAGAATTCCCTGTCAGTGGCAATAAGCTTTAATTTATTATTATTGCTATTTCTGTTTTACATGTTTAGGTTGAGCTTTACACTAAATATGTGTTACTGATAAGTGCTACAAATGTTACAACACTTTTGTTCATATGGCAGCAGAACATTGAAATAAAAGTGCTCTTTACACTACTTTTGAATTAATTCTTGGAGTTTGTAAATACAATGCGATTAATCATGATTAATCAGGCAAATTATGCGATTAATTGCGATTAAATATTGTAATCGTTGCCCAGCCCTAATATATATATATATATATATATATATATATATATATATATATATATATATATATATATATATATATATATATATATATATATATATTATAGAGTACTTGTTGATGGCTGTGTTCAGACACCAGAGCACCTCCGCATGCAGTGTTGCATTGGATCCAAATGTTGTTCGAAGACCGTCTGATTTCCCGACGTTAGTGGCAGTAGAGTTTGCTCCGGCTGCTGCTGTGCTGTTTGCGGTAGCTAATGCGGACGTGACTGCGTTGGTTACAGAAAAGTAACTTGACATCGTTAGCTGTTGTCTGCCCCTTGCAGCTGATCTGTGGCTGTCTGCAGTGGTGTAGTGGTCCCTGGAGAAGTGGGTATACTCTCAACGTTTGCCCTTTTAGACGCAGCTCAGAAAAATGCTGTTTTAGAAACAATGACATGTAACACTGCTCTATTTAGTTTACCCAAAAATCCATCACAAGGGTTTACTCATTTTAGCCTAAAATATTTAGCCTAAAACATTTAGATTACAATATTTCCTTGAGCTACTACGTGAGGTGTGAAAATACTGTTGTCTCTTTTTCAAAGATTTTATCCAGCTTCTGGCAGGTAATGTAAAATGTTCTTTGGTTTATATTGTTTATATTGAATTCCTACACTACATCCAGAATCAACATTTCATTACTTTACTGTAGGTTTTTCAATATAGACGTAGATGATAAGGCATATGGAAAGTCCTAAATTGAATGAGAAAGAGAATCTATAGAAAGAGATAAAGTTAATAATGAGGAGAACATCAAAACTCAAATCTCTTTGTCTTTGCAAATGAGGAATTGTCAAATATACCAGTTGAAACACCCAAACAACTGTTGATCCTGTTGATTTAGACACCCTGACAATGAATGTTTAGCCCCTCGATTTTAAAATGGACGGTCATTTTAAACTTGACAGTCAAAAAGGGGCCACAGTTAAGTCTTTTTTATCATTTAAGGAACAAAGCAAAGGTAAAACCTATTCTTTCAAGGCAAAAATATGGAAACACTACTCCAAGCCTTCATTTCATCATGGCTGGATTAGTGCAATTCTCTTTATCTCTGAATCGGTCAGTCCTCACTCAAAAGTCTGCAGCTGGTTCAAACGCTGCTGCACACCTTTTAATGGAAAAACATAAAATAAAGCACATTAACCCATCCTGGCCTCCCTTCACTGCTTGCCTGTTTATCTTAGAGTTCAGTTTAAAGAACTTCTGTTTGATTTTAAGGTTATGGGGGGAGGGAGGTGGAGAGAGGCGTGGCTTTGATACACATCTTGTTTTGGTCTACAGACAGTACTCAAGCCCCACCTAGTGGTGAAATATCACGTATTGCTCCTTTAAACATACATCCACGTCTTAAATAGAGCAGTTTAGATTAAATCATATTCATGTGTCAGCATGGTTCAGTCATCAAAGTCCAGACCTAAATCCTGCTGATCATTTGGCACATTTAGAAATTACTGAGCAATCAGAAGAGTCAAGATTGAACTGTGGAAAAAAAACAGAGATGTGATCATCTCTGTCTATTTGTGGCATTTCAAAGAAATGCGTTAAAGCTGAGTTTTTAAGACCTTGTTGACAAAACATAGCTGTTCACACGGACAGATTCGAAAATACTTGTGTTCTGAAAAACAAGGGCGACTTCTGTAAAAGTAGGCTATTACGATAAAAGCCCGACTGCGCCGTACCCGCTAACATGGACATCAAGGTCGGCGATGCCTGAGAGCCGGTGTTCGTGTTGAATTAATCACTGCTGATGATGTCTGCATTTTCTGCTTGAAAAGGGTCAGCACATAAGATCCACTGGAATCAGGTCTGTGTGTCCACAAATATCTTTTTTTTTATATGGGTCATTGGAGCTAATGCATGATGAATGAATTCCGAGGATGTTACTTGTTTTAAAGGAGAAAACATATTAGCGTTCTCTGGATATCATTTCTAAAAATGATTTGCAATCTTTGTCTAGTCTAGACGGGGCTTATGTGCAATATTATTTCTAAACTTGTCTGCACGCAGTCAGAGCAGATCATGCCGTTGTTATGCTGATATTACTTCTTGGTGCATGTCAGGGAGGCTCTGTTGTTCTGTTGCAAGACCCTGGTGTCTCCCCCTCACGCCAGCAGCTTCAAGACCTCATGCCTAGCGTGCCTCTGTCTGCATGCATGCATGCGTGAGTGTCTGGAAGCTCCCCGGATTGCCAGCTGTATTATCAACATACCAAAGGAAAGCCTGGCTCGCAGGACAGAGGAGACAAAGAGGGGCTCTGACCTGCCTGTTTCACACGGCAACACAGTACGCATGTGTATTTAGACACATGTGAGAGGGAAAGTGTGTGTCAGACAATGGGAGAGAGGACAGAAACATGATTCAGTACTGATATGAGTAGGCAGAGGTGACGTGAAGGGCTTTCACATTTCATTAGAGCTGCTGCTGAAAGCACACATTCACCTTACACACTCTCCCGCCTCGTCCACTCTGCATTTGGCATCTGATTCAGCAACACGCTCACATGCAGGCACGCACAGCGCTCTTCATGAGACCTTCAGCTCCTGTCTCGGCTAGATGCTCACACAGACCTTTCGGACAGAAAGTTACACAAACTTGGATTCATGCAACACATACTGAAAGTGGAACGTCAGCAGGAAACAGCGTCCCTATACTCACAGGTTTACGCGTGTTCAAAACAATCGTGCCGTGCGGTTTGTAGTTTGTGCTTGACAAGTAGCGAATGGTTGCGTGAAACTTTAAGGCACATTCAAACAGTGCTGTGTCTCATGAGAAAGTTTTTTTTTTTTTCTAGAGAAAATGTGGAGACATAGTCCAGCACAGAGAATATCTGAACTGCAGGGACAAGCTGATTTGTTTGCTTGCAAGTCAGGGAACTGCAGGTTACAAAAACAGATTTCTGTGGCCTTAAAACAGCTGCTGTACAGCCTTAAATATTTAACTCATGCAAATGGTACTTTATTGATGTTTTTTCTGCAGTACTTTTCCATCAGATATTTACTCTGCCAACCCATGCTTGACATGTCTGCGATATCTGTTGCACATTACACATTACTGAAATAATAATAATAAAAAAACACTGATTTAATTTCGTCTTTCCATCTGATTAAAAAATTAAAAGGAGTTTAGGCTAAAGGTTTATGATGTCGTTGAACTATATGACAACCTTAAAATTTAAATTAACGACACAAAGGAACACGGGGAACACGTAAGGAACAGGCAGAGACCCTACGCACAGCAGGAGCTTCACGGGAGGAATACAGTGACTGAGAGGAAACCAGGAAAAGTACCAGAGAGGTTCTGGATGGAACGAGGAACAGGTGAGTAAATGAATGGGGAGCTGGGAGCTTTATACTACAATAAAGCACACTAATAATAAACAGCTAAAGACACGAGAACAGGTCACGTACTAAAGATTTCAGAAAAATTTAACTCCAGAACCCCCATAACTTTCATCAAAGAAAAAGTTGAATAGTAACTGTCAGGGTGCCTGCTGCACCCCGAGCATTTTCCAGCACCTTCTTCCTCCCGCCCAGCTGACTCCACTCTGCCTAATTATCTACACCTGTTCAGCTACTAATCATCCTGGACTGTTTCCACCTGCAAGCTTCACTACTTAAACCCTCCTCAGTCAGCTCTTCCCCGCCGGTCCGTCGTCAACCTTCCCTCTTCTGCCAGTCAGAGAATTTCGCACGTCTGTCAGCCAGAGTTTCCCTCGTTCTCCCGGTCAGAGATTTTCCCACGTCTACCGGTCAGAGATCCTCCTACACCTGCCTGCCTGAGGTTCCTACTTCTGGTCCTACTGCAGCCCCTGCGTCCAAATAACTCTCTCTGCCGTGCTGCTGGCTCGATTACCGGCCCAGCGCCCCAGGAACTCTCCCACCTGCTCAAGGGCCTCCTGTCCCTGCAGCGCAGCACCCGCAGACCTCCAGCTCTCTCCAGACCTCCAGCTCCTGCACACATTATCCGCCAGCTCCATCCCGGTACAGACTCTGGTTCTCTTCTTCCACTAACCACCTAACCTTCAATAAACCCTCAGAAACTGAGCTGTGTGTGTGTGTGGTTGTGTTCGGGTTCATCAGGACAACTCCTGACAGTAACATCTACTGAAACAAAATCAGGGCTAGTTTCTAACAGAGCTAAACCAGATTGTTTGTTCACAAGTCACGGCAGGATTCAACCACACACATTGTCCACTTCATCCTGGAATAAAACTCATTGTGTCACAGTATTGTGCACGCTGGTAAAAACAGAGAAAAAATGTAATTTCAAAGGTCTGAAACAGTATGGATGTTAGAAAAAGGCATTAGACAAAAATGAGGAAGATTCAGAATAAACATGTTAGAGTGACTTACAGTAAAGGAATAGATTAGAGCAGTTTGAGCCCAGAATATAACGCAAAGCAACAATAAACAAAACAGTACATTTATTTGTTCTATGTTTTTTGGTTGGATGGTGCAAGAAAAATAAACAGAAAAATAACAATCCTTGAATACTTTTACATTTCAAAATCAAAGTTTTTTTAAATTCCTACCTTAGCACAGACTCTTTAATGTAAAAATACACTAAATAAAACTAGGCTGAAGGAATTAAAATTAAGAAAAGAAAAATAAAATCGAACAATGCTGTATTATTAAATAAATAATACATAAGGCACACAAAAAAATAAATAAAAAAAAAACAGACTTAGATCAAGAGATGTTAAATTCATGGCATGTTTCACAGATTCAGGAAGGCGGTGTGCAGCAACAGCAGAAAAAGTTGCACAGCTTTGATCCTGGATTTTAATATGTAACACACAGTAAGTCCTGGAGGAATTCTTGTTATCTCACACATGTGTTGCAGCCACATGTCCAATCATTTATGCTCTGGTGTGCCGTGCACAAACACATTAGAGACATTCTCCACACAAGAAGTTTGCAGCCACAGAGCTGTTTGTTCACTTGGTGCCTTTTGCTTTGATAAAAGGCTTCAATTAAAATGTTAAAAACATAAAAAGAACACTCTGTGCTCTGTAGACGTGTGAAACACTCAACTCCATTCCTCCATGTTTGCTTTATCCATTCCACCTTAATGGGACCTTTATAAACGCGGCCCTCATCCATGGCTGTTACGAGGCAGTAAGCTGTTATTTTAGTTAGTGAGAAGAAAAGGTCAGGATCTTCTTTATAACACTGAGATGTTCCAATGCGACATCCCTTGACTTCTTTAAAAAAAAATTGTACATCTTGTCCAGGAGCGTCAGAAACTGCTGACCTCCAGCTTGAAAGAGCTTGACTTAAAGCCAGGAACACTCTCACACCGAGTCTGTAAAGTCGGATTGAACCTGTGGTTTCCACCCTTCAAACGTGTTTCGTCCTGATTACATTTGTCTTTTACAGATCAATAAGACGTTGTGACAGCGCGAGCTGAGCTTTGTTTATACATGCATTATCTTCAAAACCGGGAAAAGCTTGTGCATCATTAGGGTGGAATCCAGGTCTATTGAAACAAACGAGGCTCACTCTCGGTGTGGATCATGAGAGCTCTTTAACTACCAGGCTGTAGAGTGCTTATTTAACTATAGACTAGGACAGAAGCCGCAACGAGTGGGAGGTGACATGTTTTGAAACCTGCTCATCAAAGCTGCTTCCACAAAGCTATATCATCTGTCTGTCTGATTTCTTTGCAGCCTTCCCCTGCAAAAACAAACAACAAAAAAAAACATCTGAATACAGTTTACAGCAGTGGTTTTCATCCCTGGTCCTCTGGACCCACCGTCCTACATGTTTTAGTTGTGTCTCCACTCCACCACACCTGAATCAAATGATTGCATTACCTCTTCAGCAGCCATCAAGGGCTGCTGAAGCCTCTTCATCACTAAAACATGCAGGATAGTGGGTCCAGAGGACCAGGATTGAAAAACACTGGCAGCAGTACTATCTATTTCAGACCAACTTACCATCAGTTGCCCTCACAGCCATGTTGGACAACCAGGAACTAATGTCTCTGATCGCTTACTCCATACCATCTGAATTTTCTGTCTCTCTTCGAGGTCAGTCATGTTTTTCTTCTCTCCAGCTTTCACCCTCCCTCCCCCTCTCCTGCTTCTGCTGCTATGTCTTGTCTTTCTGAGCACTTTCTTCATATCATCCAAACTCTGAAAACCATAGATCTGGTAAGCTGGTCTCTCAATGCTATTGATCAAATTTTTTCGACGGGTAGGCAGCATAAAGGGGACCCGTCATGTGTCTTTCGACTTTGTCATTCCTGGACGTTGAAACATTTGCATGTTTGGATTTACGATACTTGGATTTATACTTATTGGACTTGGTGGATTTTTGATGTATCAGCAAATACAGTGGATGTCGGTAGCCATTTGGCCTTGATCAGTCTACCGGCTGCATATGACGCGATCACTAAGGCGGTGAACGGACAGATCTGGAAGGTGGAGGAGCAAAGCCGAAAAGCTGGATGTGCTGGTACGCAGACTGGCTTTGGTGGTTGAACTCAAGGGGAGATGGGAAAAAATCTTGAAGTGAAATGCAGAAAAGCCCAACAATTTGGAATATTGGATTCGCCATTTGGAGCCAGCAAAGACTTAAAGCTGTATCATAACAAATAAAGTATTTGGATGCCTTCCCTATCTAGGCACTCCTGGATTGTTATGGCGGAGAGTGCTCAGAACTCTACCCTGCTCCCTCCTCCCCCGCTGACATCTGCGGATGCTTTCTGAACTGTTGGCCGGCTGATAACATCAAGGACAATGACCTCTGGAGAGCGTTCACGGAAATATAAACACTTTCACCCAAACAGACACACAAAACTGATGCTCACAAAAACTGATGAACTTACACGCGACTAGTCTCAAATGTTTACCTTCTGCTATATGTGTCTCGTCTTATTTGTGCTTCTCGTGCATGAGGTTTTTCACTGTACCGTGAGAGGATAGGGTGTGTTTTATTTGTCTTTTTTTCCCTCTTCTCCCCTATTGTGGCATTCTATCTTTCCACAGACTCAATGGCAGCGCCCTGTGGGCACAGTAGTGTCCTTGGCAGCATGGCCTCAGTAAATCGTCCCCCCCCCCGAAATGTTTGTGATGTATGTGATGGCGGTTGTACTGAAACAGTAATTTCCCTCTGGGATTATTAAAGTATTTCTGATTCTGATTCTGATTTGATGTTTGTGCGACGGCTCTTTGTTCGTTTGACATTGTGTCGGGAATATAAACCTAAAGCTGAAAGGTAAAACATGATGCATTTTGATTTAGACCCAGGGATAATAATGCAGATAGACCCCTTTAATGTTTAATCAGATCAAAATTATTACAGACCTATTGAAAGCATCTTACAATTAAGGTTCATGTACAGCTGGAGAATTTGTCTTTTAATAAGCGCACTTTTGAGATTTTCTTTGATTTAATAGAAAATAGGACGACATCCAGTAACTTCTACAGAAAAAAAACAGACTTTGGTGCATCCAAATCTGCATTTATTTAAATTGGCTAAAGGTGGAGAGGATGATTTCCCTGGAAATGTTAAGAAATGCCCCTGACCGTCTCTAAAAACTGCGCATGCACAAGACCTCGCTCTTCAGGGGGATCGCATGAAAGAATCTCCCAAATGCAGTCTTGTCTTCTTTCTTTCTTCTGAGGCCTTCCTCTACTTGGAAGATGGTTTGATTCTTGCTACTCTCTGCCATTTTCAAAGTATAAGGTGAGAGTAGCAGAGCTACAATGAACTGAAGCTAACTGGATGCATAAACACTGGAAGTGCGCATGCGCAGCCAGCAAGCAGAAACTAACTAGTTAGCGAGCATGCACACTGGCGTTACGTGAGCACGTCACAATGATTGGCCTGTGGGACAACCAATAGATAAGGTGATGCCCCCAGAACTCGAAGCAGAAAGAAGATCGTCTACTATACCTTTAAATGCATCAAATATTCTGATCGTATTGCTGAGAAGATTTTTTTTTTACACATGATCCGAAAAAGAATCTGTAAACTGGACGACCATCCCTTAATATGGTAAGTGTCCAAAACCCATATTGGATCTAAAATGATTTACATGACCCTTTCCTACAGAACAACTGACTACTTTGTTTTATTACAATATTGCACGCTCACCTTCTGTGAAGCAGGTAAAAAACCCCGGAAAAAACAAATAAACGATTTTAGGTTTTTAGATTTTTTTTTGACAATTTTGGCCCTTGTGACAAAGAATTTGGACACGGCAGATTTAGACTGTGTATGGAGGGTTACCCACTTCACATTAAAGGTCAAGAATTGTGATAGCAGAGACAAACAAGCGTTATGCAGACATTTATATATTTGAAAGAAGTATCTGAAAAATCCAAGGACATGAGGTAGTTGGGTTAAAAAAGCATGTTTGCTGTTTGTCTTTGCCACATGTTCTGTTAAAAACAGGCAAAGGAAACAGCAAACAGCACACTGCTTGACATATTGAAGCATTTAACTAAGTTGTCTGGTTTGGAAAAGAAACAAAGTTAAAATAAATCATATGGGAACATAAGAAACATCATAACCGATTGGTCCTTTTTCATTTTTTCAAGAGGTAGGTGTGAGTCCTTCCTATCCAAGAGGAAAATATTCAGTATCTGTTTAGCCGCGGTTAACCTGAAATGCTGCATGCTTAATCCCCATATAGGCTTCTATCTTCAAAGTAAGAATGTGTGAATGTCATGTGTGTGTTTGGTGAGAGCGGTGATGGTGGCGGCGGTGGTCGTGGGGGGGGGGAGGATTCCTGCTACTCTGTTTGTGCTATGCCCGACGTTTCCAGCATCTTTTGCTTATAGTCCACCTCTGCTCTTTTCACACGCAATTGATGAGAAAGGCGGTCACATTAAGCACATTGCTTTTGGCGGTCACGGCGGCCCACGCACACGCGGTCGGAGGCACGCTGCGCTCTAAAACTCGCCGCAGTGACCTTTCAGATGCAGATGGAGCAGCAGATTCCCTCCACTGAGAAAATGTCAACATCTTCTGCGCTCTCTCTGCTTCTTAGGAAAGCCAAGCTGGCAGCAGGTTAGCCTTCGCGTCCTTTCCGCATGGGCTCACCGTATACACACACACACACACACACACACACACACACACACACACACACACACACACACACACACACACACACACACACACACACACACACAGAGTTCTGGGAAAAGTGTTCTCTTTTTTTCCAATTTCATTTGGAGCTATACATTCCTGTCATGTTGTCTAAAAACAGACAACTCTGCGTATAACCACACGTTGAAGCACAGCAGCGCGCTCTTATCTGCATGTTTCTGCATGGGTACACTGTGAAATCTGGGCCATATTACAGCGGAGGAATGGAAGCCTTCGAGCCGCTCTTTTGGGACCGAGCTCTGCCTGAAAGGGTCACCATAACTCTGCCAACCCTGGAAGCGAAAGTCATCTCAGTCTGGATAGCTTTGAATCTCCGTGCCTGGGTCTAGCTGACCCGATAAATAATTGTCTATCTGGCTCCAGCTGCACTTCAACACCTACAACATGACTCACATGTCATCACTCCTGTTATCAGCTCCTAAACAGAGCTCACGATAAATCCAATGACCCCGAGATAAATTCAAACTTTGATGCCTAAAAATGTATAAATAAGTCGGCCTCTGGTGCTCCGTGGATTCCAAGAATTTTCCAGAAATTGGCCCCAGTAACAAAAGATTGCGGCCGGTCCAGAAAGGATTTTCTGAGAAGCTGTTGCTGGATGGAAGCAAACAAACCCAAGTGGCAGATGTTTAATGATGATTTCATGATTATCTTTTAGGGTATGGCCGTTTCTGTTGACGCCCTCGTGAATCTGTAATAAATGACACATGGCGTGTGTTTCTGCTCTGTTCTGTGAATTTTTATAAAGTGAAAAATCTTTATATTAAAAAAATGTTCTTGATTAATGAAGAAGTATATTAAAATCGGTCAACCCACCACATTTTCCACACTGTTTCTGTCTCAGTCACACAGTCACATGAAGGTTAACATGCAAGCACACAAGCCCAAGGCTCAGGAAACTATTTATGGTGAAAGTGGGCAGAAAGTGTAAACACATGTCTGGCATCCTTTGAAAAGACGAATATCTCACTCTGTTTCATCCTCCTCTCTTCTCTTAGGAGGAATCCCAACTGCTCACCTCCCTGCTTGCGCTCCACCTTCCACGCCCGCTTCCACCGCAGCACGTTTAACTCTGCGCTTTGGAGCCAAAGGGGCGAGCATAAGATAGACGCCGAGAAGCGTCACATGGAACCGTGTCTGAACGAATGACCGTGAGACGAGAGACACATGGGTGGGTACAGGGCTGCCGGCCATGTTTGAATGGGTGGGTGGATGTTTTCTAGGCCCTGATGAACAATCAAGGCCTTGTCACACTAGAAAGTGAAAGAGTGCAGATACTAAAAACAGTGATAGATAGATAGATAGATAGATAGATAGATAGATAGATAGATAGATAGATAGATAGATAGATAGATAGATAGATAGATAGATAGATAGATAGATAGATAGATAGATAGATAGCATTCTAATGTATTTCATTTGCGTTCATTCCAATGAAAAGGTTTTAGCCTTTGACTTTTATTTATGTCATTGTAAAAATTCTTACCGTGATAACATGTCCTTGCTTGCGCATGGTTTTGTGGTAGGAGGCTCAGGGGAGGACTCACTTGAACTTAGAACAGGAGTAGGTCAGGTTGGTCTTCGACCACGCCGAGGTGTCGGTTTTCTGCGAGGCACTGCAGCACGGTCAAATCGGTCGGGATTTATTTAGTAGCTGCATCAATGGCGACCATCTGGGTTTCTAATAGCTCTGCTGTACCGCCAGTAGATGGCGCCACGTCTGTTCATGTCAGCTCATCGAGCCCATAGCTGGGGTTCTATTTAGGTTGAAAAAGGATTATTAAAACACTATCTGGATGGACACCTGGTGTATATAGCCTTATTTTATCATAATCCACTGGATTTTTTATACCTTTAAAGCTGTTGTTTAGATTACCCAGAATCCCTTTAAAAATGTATAACAAATATATGGGTTCTTTTATAGCATATAACAATGGTTTCTAACAACTAGAATTTTTCTACTTTGCCATAATTAAAACTATATAATATTAACAATAATATAGATGGCTTTTAGCCTATGGCCCTCAGTAAACTTTAAGTTTTGTACTTGTAGGAGCTTATCAATAGTATTCATCATGCTTCTGACCACAGGTACAGACCAAACAGCGGAGGTGCTGTTCTCACATTAAGAAGGCCTGTGTTTTCTGGACAAAAAAGCCGAGGCCTATCTTACTACCCCTCCCCCCACAGGGGCGAAGTTACTGTACTGCACTGGTCTAGAGCAAGTCACAAAGCAGCACAGCCATTTGCATTTGCCAGGAAAAAACATAAGGAAGACACCTTCTGTCAAATTTTAATTAATTGAGTTGATGGATTATTTATTTGCCCCCCCCCCTCGCCCCTCACCCAGCCCCACCCACATTTAATTATTATTATTATTATTATTATTTTAATTATTATTATATTTATTATCGGGATTATTTAATTATATCTAATTATTTCATTCCTTTATAAACATCCAATTATTTTATTCCTTTATACACATCCAATTATTTATTCCTTTATGAACATCCAATTATTTAATTCCTTTTATACACATCCAATCATTTAATTCCTTTATAAACATCCAATTATTTTATTCCTTTATATACATCCAATTATTTAATTACTTTATAAACATCCAATTATTTAATACCTTTTATACGCATTCAATCTTGATGGTCAGCTGCAAAACTGTCAGAAACTTTGCTGAATACGGATCATACGCAAAAAACCTCTTTCCCGCACCGTTGCGATTGCGCTGAAATAATCCACAGGAATCAACGAAATAGGGAATCCTTTAAGAAAACTTCTTTTAACTATCCGTCTTTAGTCATAATATAAAGCTACATTCAGTTCTCCCTCCAAGCTAAAGGCATTTACTGATCCCTTCAGTAATACTGCCGAGAATAAAACGTGTCTTCATACTGCGGTAGTTAATAATAAAATAAAAATCACAAAACCCGAAAGGTCAACAGTTTTATCATACATCAAGCTTAGGGACTGGCTAATATACAGCAGGTCAAATAAGGCCATATTTTGGCTGCAGTGCTTGCTGTTCTCTTATGAAGAAAAGATCAACTAGTGCACTAAATTCAATAGATGGGTTGAAAATATCCAGTACAAAATACAGAGATTTCCAGGGCATGAAGTATACAGTTAAGTTGGCTTTTTTTTGGTGTGTGTGTGTGTGTGTGTGTGTGTGTGTGTGTGTGTGTGTGTGTGTGTGTGTGTGTGTGTGTGTGTGTGTGTGTGTGTGTGTGTTTGTGTGTGTGTGTGTGTGTGTGTGTGGATGGTGGCGGCAGGTGTAGAGGGGGGGACCAAAAAGACTGTGTTGTCCCGGGCCCTAGCAAAGCTGTCAGCTGGCCTGATTTCAAGGCTATGTATTAAACACAACAGGAGGCGTTCTGTTATCTCAATGAACAGAGTGGTCAACACAGGTCAGTATACCTGTGAAACGTCTCCGTTATCTTCCTCAACAGAACAACGGTTTCAGGTTATCTCAGTAAAAACCAATACGGTGCTGGAAGTCACGCCTTTTTTCTCCTATGAGTCTCTCGGTAAAAGCGTTAGAAGTTCACAACGCCTCAGTACCGACCATGTATATAAACCTCTCTCATTACTTCCCATCCAAGCAAGGCATACACGGCTGAAAACCGCAACATGTCAGAAGCCTCTTCTGCACGGCTCGTCACTAATGCTGACATTCACAACGCTGGGTCTACGCAGCCTCAACAAGAGCATGACAGCCTTTTCACCGGTAAGTTCCCTTTTCTAATTAATATATTGTAACGATTCTGTGTCTTATTTCTTCCAACGGGGCCTTTTTTTGGTTCCTTAGATAATGAAGAAGTCCTCAGAAGAGCTTGAAGTAAAGCACACCTCTCCTGAGTTGGGGAAAGTTACAGAAATCAACTTTTTGTTTGGCCCGACAGCTGCAAAATCCTTTTGCAAAATTAAGGTGGGTTTGCTTTTCTACATTGAAAAATGAATAGTTTTACAACATTTTTTTTTTTTATGTGCACACTGTGTGTTTTCAAAGGCTATTTCTACCACAAAATCCAAGAATGGAACCCTTCCCTCCTCTACAACCTAATCGATGGTAAAATATTTACTAATGTTTATTGGAATAATAATTTTTTAAAATCATGATTTTATTCTTGTGTTTTTGCCCCAAAAAACAGCAAGCAGTCTAACCCAGGCAGAAGGCTACAAAGAGATCTGCAATAAGGAGAAGTGTCCCTCAATGTCTTCAGCACACTGTGACAAGGACAAAGACATTTATGTGTGAAATGATTGCCTTAAAGTCTCCCCGTTTTAGATAATTCTAACTTTTTCATGCATCGATAGCATCAAGGCTCACAATCAGTAGAAAATTAGGCTTTATGCACAGTCTCTCCATCCTTGTTGAAAAATTATTGTAGCTATTGAACTTTATGGTGCTTACTGCTGTTTCTTGTTTGTTCTTCATTCAATTTTGCACAAATATCCAGACATTATTTCTCAATAAACTATACATTAAAAGGGTGGCTCAAGGTTTTTGAAGTGGGTTTCTGTTAAAATGTTATTAGAAGTTAATCTCTGGCCTGCAGTATCAACCAAATAAACTTTATTTGTAAAGCACTTTTCAGTTCTTTTCAGTTCTGCCTCACAGAGGTTAAAAACCGACAAGCATAAAAAATCTGCAGAAATAACTAAACTGAGTGAAAAAGAAAAAGGTTATATAGATGAATTAAAGTAATTTATGAGGAATGGCTGAAAAGCAGTTGTGGAGTTTAATGAAGAAACTGCATTAAATATGAAGAAAAAAAACCCTTAACATGAGCTATGATCATGGAAAAGCTAAATGTTTTGACAGGGTCTGTAGTAATGACACAATTTAAAAGACATAATACAGGCCCAAAATGTTAATAAAAATGTACATATAATGATGTGTTAGTTGATTATGTTAATTAACTTCCATGAAAACTGAACTTAGTTATCTGCTGCAGGTAATATCAGGGGCTTCTCATTTTACCTTACTGTTGATTAATATAATTTTCATGCCTTAAAAAAAAAAAAATTCTTCACATACTAAAACACAGTTTTCTTTTTTTAACAGAATCAAATATCTAGATTTTCTTTCTGAATGATTTTACAACATTTTTGGCATTTGAGTAAAACGTTTAACCCTGGCTGAACAGAAGTTGGGTCTTATTATGGATATGTCCATAAATTATAAAACAATACAATCATAAAACTGGTGCTGTTTCAAAAGCTTTTACTGTTGGACTCAGATAAGCTGTGTACTTTCCTCGCCTAGTCTTTGAAACACAGTTTGTGAAGTTTAGTACACCTTGTTTTTCAAATCTAAGAATTGCAGTTTTAGTGCTCTGTTAAACATTTACAACCAGTTTTAGTTGTGTGGAGACCGATCAGGTACTAAAATGCCCCATTTCTAAATTCTATAGCACAGTCTTTGCTGTTCCAATATTTTATGTGTGCACAAAACCTGCAGAAAGAATTATTGTCCTCTTTATAAATAAAACGTTTTGCTTTGGACGTCATGAATATTAATTAGTGTTACAGCAGCATGCAGCTTTGAGTAAGCTCAGACGGGCTTTCTTTTAGTTTCATAGGCAAAATCTAAAAAGATCCCGGTTTTACCATATTCCATTTTTACATGTCTAATTCTGCGATTCCATACACATTTTCCACATTGTGGTGTGGGTTTGGATCAACTCGCCGTTCATTCTGCCTCCAAACTAAAAAAAAATATATTGAACTTGATTGTTTGTGTGAGAGCCTCACATCCAGACATTTATTATGCACTGCTTTTATTTACAACACAAAGCATCTTCATTATCCGTGTAGTTGGTCAGAAAAAAATAAATAAATAAAAAAAGAGGAAAGAAAAAATGTCCAAAACAGACAGTAAAGAGCTTGGCTTGTACAGTATATACATGCAAAGCAATAATGTAACATCTTATACAATTTGTCTGTGAGAATGAACTTCACATATCTGCATCTAGAGTGCAGAGTTTGTTCCTTGTCTTTTCTTCTTTGCCCTCTCTGACGTACTGACGGCTGAACAATCAGTCCCATCTGCTTCCTTTAATGTCACTCCAAATTAGCCCTAGTGCTTTTCAGCAAGTGTCAAGACAGACTTTAAAAAAAACAAAAAAAGCCCTAAAGAGTCAGCCCAGATTGAAGCATCAGGACAGATACTAGAAGTCAGGTTAAAAAATGAAGCAAGAAAATTACATTTAAATTAATTACATCTACAAGGAAATGAAAGGGTTTGTAGACCATGAAATACCTTCTTCATATGGAGGATCCCCTGGAGTCTGTTGAGCAAAAATAAAATGTGTTTTAAATATAATACTATTGACAGCTTCTTGATGCGATGCAACAATTCAGGAAGGATAATGGCAGAAATGTACCGTACTACCTTCCCTCACTGGTTATGTTTAAGTCACTCTCACCACTGGCAAACAAACTCACACAATGTCAAGCACAACACAGAGTCTTTGCCCCCGTTTTTAGGCTACACCGGTCATGAATCAATGTGGTTTGTTCAAAACTGTTCCAATGTGTTTTATTTTAAGTGTTTACATACTTTTATGATGAAGACTGAAACTGCAGTGAGGAGAGTTTTTACAAAAGTCAAAAGAGGACTATTTGAAATCCCTTAAAAATCCTGTCATTTTATCCCCTAGAGAAAGACGGATAGAACAATGATTCACGGTTAATAGATCTTATCCTAATTGAAGTTTGCATGCATTAACTTTTGCTGTATGTACTTTCTTAACCATTTGGAATGACAAATTGCCAAACTTAACAGTCACGGTTCACTCAGAGCTCCTCTAGATAACAGATATAGGAGAGCATATTGATTTAAAACATCCCTTCCTTTACATCAGCCCTCCTGTACAGCTGATGGCTGTTTTTACAGAACAAAATAAATGACATTTAAGAAATTCACAAGTAATATACCAAACACACCACGCATCTGTAATGTACGGAGCCCTTCAGGCTTTCAAACAAAATAAAAAAAGAAAACGGTCAGTTCCCTCGGTTCAAGAAATTATGTGCCAAGATTTGCAATTCATTCCCATAGTTTAGTTATTGTTATACAGGTCTAAACAGAGGAGATGTTGCTGAACATTCATTCCTGTTTTATCTATTCTGAAAAGTGCATGTGTATAGATCTAGGGTGTGGAATTCAGTGACCTGCAATGTAAGGCATTGTACATTATTTTCACTGGGACATTACAATCATGTTTAACTTTTTCATATTTAAGCATCGACTGACCATTTGGCAACTGTACTATTATCATTACCAGGATTAATCAAAGAATATGTCATGATTTTAGGTTCTGTCTTAGTTTTGAATCATGGAGTAGTTTGAGTTTTGTTGTGGTTTGATTTTGTTCTTTGTGTTATACTATCTGTTAGGGTTCTGTAAGCTTTTAGCTCAGTTCTGTTCACCTGCCAGCTCACTCCCCTGTCAGCAGTCACCAACCTATCAGTTCAGTTCACTGTCAGTCACTTCCCTGCCTCTGATTAGTTCCAGCTGTTTCCCGGTAATTAGTTTTCACTCCATTTCACCTGTGCACTTCACTATATAGTTCTGCCTCAGTCTTTAGTTCTCCGCCAGATCATTAACAAGCCCACGGTGAGTTTTGTTCCAGCGTTCCTTTATTGATTGACCTGTTGATGCTAACCCGAGAGCCTTTTTGATTCTGAGCCAGCCTGTTCCCTGATCTGTTTTTCCTGCCCTGTCTGACTGATTTACCGGTTTACCGACTTGATTCTGTCCCATGGTTATCCGAGCTTGCTTTTGCCCTGTCTGTACCTCTGCCTATTTTGGACTGCTTTTTGTGTACCGGATTTTGGACTGCCCTTTTGACTATTGAACCCGCCTGTCCCTGTTTCGTTATTAAAATCCTGTTTTTTGCCTATACCTCGCTTGTTTGGTTTGAATACTGGGTTTGCCTGATTCTAGTTCGTAACAGAATAGGCTTTACTGTCACTTTTATTTGCAGTTTTAAGAAATCCAGCATGTTTGCATCAGAGAAGAATGTGTTTGACGTTGTGCGAGATTAACAAATGTTATATTGGGACCTTTGCTGTGAGCATTATTTTCCCATGGTTTCCTATGTTATTGAAACAAAATGTGGATGCACAATTGCACGACAGGGTATAGCAAACCTTTTTCAATATAAGAGGGAATAGATCATTATTTGCAATCACATTAGAAAGTTGAACATGTTTCTTGTTGGACGATTAAAGGCGTTGCCACTCTGTTTTTATTTTTCCAAATTATTGTTTGACTGACAATATTGGGTGGAAAGTTGAATAATTATGCACAGTCCATTAATGCCCCGGAGTAAGAAAATAGTTATTGCCCAAATTATTCTCAAAATAAGTCACACACCCTTATTAGGCTAAGTATTTAGCATGACGAGGCGAATTGCTCTTCATTTGTGCAGACAGAGTGACTGCATAAGGTAGAATATAACATTACTTTCAAGTCATTGCTACAACATTTGCATGGGACCTCTATATGTTTTGTAGCGCTGGGGCAAATGTGCAGCGTACAGGTCATCTCTAAGTTGGTGCACTTGTATTTTTGTAAGAAATCTATCGCAGTCAACTTTGAAATACGGTACCAGATGCATTAAACTTGAACTTTATTTTTATAGTGTTACTTCATATGCTATAAAAATGCAAGGCAGATAAACATCGGTTTAACTGGGGAAATACTTTTAAACAAACCATCTACCAATTGTAAAAACAAAAGTATCTCACAAATTATAAATACCTGATTCTAAATAAAACAAGTAAATCTCCCAGTTATATAAATCTTCCATGATTCTTCTAGGTTGTACAAATCCAGATTTCTAAACCGAGGGAATATTTCTTTATTTCTTTTTGTTTTGTTTTGCCAGGCAGTTCTTTGCAGCTTCCGTAAAACAGTTGCATTTATGGAACTCCAAAAGCCATTGAAAGTTGGCTAGCATTCATGTTTTATCAGCTGCATCTGTTTATTTTATTTTGAGCTAAAAGTAAACTTGTTTCTACCAAGGTAAAAACAATATAAATCATTATTACAGTTTTTGATTCCGGATTTATGTCTTTATCTCTAAATTTTATTTTCATTTTAGAAAAGAAATATACCATTGCAAAATTTCTTCAACTTTTAACATTTTTATACACCACTTAGAAGTATTTGCTTGATTAAAATAAACATTTTGGTTTTATCTCATGAACTACCAACAAAATAATCATAATTTGCATAAAAATTACAAGTAGTCAATATTAGAAAAACATATGTAGTGTTTTCAGACGTCAAGCAATGACAGGAAAATATATTTAGCCTATATTCAATTTTAATTAACAACACTAATGTTTTGCAACAGGAAGACTTCTGAAATCAATATTAAAAACACAGCTGTCACGTGTCCTGTCATGTTCTCCACCCCACTTTCACATCTCTCTGGTAAAAGAGAAGTTGTGCTTCAATTAGACTAAATAAAGGTTTAATATTTGATGGGTTCAGGTGATTACCTAATGTGCTTGTGGGACGGGATAGCTGTCACACATGTAGAGATGCTGATTTTAAGACTTTGCACCAGTCTCTTAAATGATTTCCAGACCTGCTTATATGAAGTTATTTTTTCTTTTAAAACATACACTTTAAAAAGCTATTAAATAAACACCCCTTCAAACTTAATTGAAGTTTTCACTAGATATCATTTTGGGCAAAACAGTATTCCCTTATGCCATTCTGCTCTTTGTAGAGTAACACTGGAAGTGGAACGATGGAGTTGGGATTTTTAGAAACAAGCCAAATTTATGGACAAGTTCTTTAGGGAAACAATAGAAAGTGAGCTGCAGATAAAAGCTGTTATTAATTTATTTATTTTACTGGGTTTTACATAGCTGCATGCCAGCTTCTCTTTTGTAACTCCACTGAGTGAGACGGAGAACAGGCGCAAGGGGAGAAGCGCAGCTGAGGACATGTGTTGTGATTATATGATATGAAAATATCTGATGATGTTATCTTAGTTGTCCACACCGTCTCCACGGGATTGCCTAGTAGGCAACGGCCCAAGGCAGGGGTGCCTAAACTATTTCCAGGGGCCATTTGAAGCCCCCGTTTTTAGGCTACAACCCCTCTTGAATTGGGGTTTCTCTTCAACCCCAATTCAAGAATGGCACAAATTTAGCTCAAAACCAAAACTCAAAACTAGAGGCAGATAGACACAGATTATGTACAATTCAGTTCCCTTGTTAAGCAGGTAAAACTGAAACAGAAAATACTATTTTTAAAAATATTTTGAAAATAAAAGATTTTCAGCCCGTGAGTAATTTCTACTTGACCGTTTTTGCCCGGTGGGGCGAAAAGAATTGGACACCACCAATCTAAGGGGAGGGTGATAACTCAGAAAGACAGGGTACAGTCTGCAAGTTTGCTGCTTAACATACACGGTGCTCCTAGCTGGCCATTTGGAGTTTCAAAACACTGTTACATTAACAAGAATGATGAGTGGTGCCATTTTAGTTTCCACACCATGGCTGGAAATGTTTTTTTTTTGCAAACAGATGTTTTTTCTAGTTGAAAGGAAAGTGTAGAAGCCCTCTTTCAGTCAATACGTTGAGGAGGGGTATGACTGAATTTCCCTGACCACTTTGTCAAGCGTCTCGTTAAAGGATCTCTAAACTGCGGGAACATAAATAATCCATCAACTGAATTAATTAAAATTTGACAGAAGGTGTCTTCCTTATTTTTTTTGCCAGGCTGCAAAAATGACCCATAACTTTCCATTAATAAAGATACATAAGCAGGTCTCTGACAGAAATTGCTGAGTTTGCCAATGCCACTAGAGCATAATAACTATTTTTGTCATTTCACTTCACCAACTGAGATGATTTAGTCTCTATCCATCACACTAAATAGGATTAAAAACATTTAAATGACAGGTTGGAATGTAGCATAATAGGTAAACGCAAATGGAGGTGAATACTTTTGCAAGGCACCGTGAATGTGAGGCATATTTTCTTCCCAAAGAGGCCTAGTTTGGAAAGTAAATTCCTGATCATAATTTGATGGTTGGAGCCCTCGCCCCTCCCCTGCCTGTCCAACATGGGCCCGTGACAACTGACCTGGTTGACCCCACCTCCCACACGCACAAGGTCCTGTTAACTCCAAAGTTAATAACTTAGAAACTCCACCCCCAAAACCTCCAACTTGAGACCCTTAATGACACATGTTTGTGATAAAAGATTAATAAGCCTTTCTTTCCCTTTTATCCCTCGGGAGCAGAGGATGCCGTCTGACCACACGCCAGCTCATAAATGCTGTTTACCATTTGTTAAATGGTCCTAGCAGGGGACTTCCATGATATACGAAGCTTTGGGAAAGTAATCAGCTTTGTAAACATCACTCTTTAATATTTTAAACCCATACTGGTCATAAGCTTGAATATTTCTTTTTGTCCTTGTGTTTATCTAAATGGCCTTGCTGTGCTACCCTTTGTCCTGGTTTGCCACAAATAGTTGCACCTAACCTGAACTAAATAACATGGATCGGAAGTTTAAAGTGGGTCTAAAACTACATCCCAAGCTTTGAACATCTCACAGAACACTTTGCAGTCCCGCATCCAAAAAGCGAATGAAAGGGTAAGACGAGGATTCATCGGAGAAGCAACCCAGATGCCCATGATAATAGGAGCTGCAGAATTCTGCAGCTCGGGTAAGGAAGTATGTAAAAATTGTATCTGGGCGCTCCCCAAATCTGGCCATTGCAAAATACGTGCCAGGAATAAGTAGCACTGAATAAAGTTTGCCATGAGCCATTCAGGGGATGCAGCAGACTCGGGGGGGGGGGGGGGGGACTTGCTCTTGTCGGCTGAATCGAACATTGAACTTTCTGTTGAACTTTTTGTGCCTACATGCCAAATGCAACCCCTGGTAAAAAAAAAAAAAAAAACTACATCCAGAACCAACCATCCTCCAACTGAGAAAGAGGATGACAGCATCAGGTGCACCGTGCAAGGTGTGCTTTTATTCAACAGGGGCGTGGATGGAGCTACATACACGGCACACCTGGAAGAAAAACCGTGAAAAAACTTGAGACCGGGCCAGAGGTTCACCTCCCAGCAGGGCGATGACCCTGAACGTACAGGCAGAGCTACAAGGAAGGGGTTTCCATCTAAGCATTTTCCTTTGTTGCCATGTATCCTTCTCCCTTCACCTCACTACCGTGTACTACTCTTGAAACGTGTACAGTCCACAGTAGCTTTAGGCATTCAAAGAACAGCCCCAAAGTTATTTACTTCTCTGATATGTCAAATTCTCCTAGGGGTGCAATGAAATAAAACGTTACCAGGCTGGCTGGTCTGAGACTTCAATGTGTGTTTTCTCATTGTTCCCAGCAAATTGGTGCGGGCAGTACTTTATGTGTGTGTGTTTTTTCTCTTTTTTGCCCTTTGGTGATTATGTCTGTGGTTTTACCAAAGCCAAAGTAATCAGGCAGACATAAACATGAGGGAAGAGGGATTGCCAGTCTTGCCAGGCAGAGTGCTGGCAGTGCTGCTGGCATCTCCCTCATCCCCCCACCCCGCCGCTTTGCCTCCTTCTCTGCACCCCTGAAGTGAACAGATAATCCCTAAGCCTTGTCCCCATTTAAAGACGGGGACATCACGCAAACCTGCCCTCCCTGCCGCTCACACGCATGCACTTGCTCAGTCACACATGCATGCGGCCTGCTCTCATGGAAGCAAGAGGAAAATAGCTCAGCGGGGGGTTAAGCACTGTGTCAGCCGCAGCAGCAGAACACATTTTCTGTCTGTTTCTTCATTGTTTCCCTCCCCCAGTTCCCAAACGTCCCCGGTGGCAGGCATGTGACAGGCTTTGATGGGGAGATAAGGAGTTGAAGAGGCCCGTCTTCAATAGGTTGGCTTTTATGACGGCGTGGCCAGACTCAGACACACGCCATGGAATGTGACATGACTGTCAGAGGAGAACGTGATGAAGAGGACTTTTAAATAGCGAACTGAGTATGTGTCTTCGCTGCATAAACAAGAAACCCTCTGCCGAAACCCGCTTGGTAGAGATAAAAGGCACTTTATTTACCGGAAACCTTACTCGTCATCGTTTTATCGGCGGAGGTGCAGTGTGCTTTTACCCACTTGTATCTCAGAACCATTTCTGCTTTAGACCTGGTAGTTGAGCCTTTAAATAATAAATCAAGGCAGCTGGTTGTATGACAGTGTTCTCCTGATTTGCAGGGCACACAGCTTGAATTTCTAGTTAGTCAAAACTCCCTGATATAGCGATGCACTAATGGCCAAACCATGGTCTGGGTTACAGGAACACAACGGTATGCAAGTCTGAGGAGATGTTGACCTCTGGTGGCTGAAGTGTGAACCTTTGACAACCAAATCAATCCCTGCGACTGCGTGTGACTGATTTACCCAGGAAAATACTACAGGGCAGTCGTGTTCAAAGAGTTCTGGAATTAAAAGCGCAGAAGAAAATCAAGCATCAGCTACGGATACGTATAAACCTGGCGCTCTAAATTCAGTACCCTTGCATATGGGCTTGATTAGCTTATTTTCTTCGGCACAGGACCATGGCGTGACTGCAGTTTTCAATGTGAATGCCACATTGAATGAACTAGGGCTCTGGGTTTAGTGCCCTACTTTTACCAGTGCAAATGATAATAGTTTGGTGGCAAGCTACACACAAACGAGAAGGTTTTCTGTTTGTAAATTTCTGCATGATTTCTTCATTAAAGCAATGTCTCCTCTCGCACAAACGCTTTGTGCTACAGGAACCGTGGAAATGTAGGGAACAAGGGGGAACCGAATCTGGCAGCGCACAAGATGTTCTGAGAGGTAAGCTGAGGTTAAGCCGTCACAGGTTTTGATCAGCTGGTTTCAGTAAGAGCACTGAGAGACTGTGGCAGTCATAGCAAGGCATAACAGTGGACATCCTTTGGCCACATCCCATACAGATGACCTCTGCATTGTGAACCACGCCCTGCAGAGCCGCAGGGTGAATGCAACTTAACCGCAGGCACAGAGGCACCCAAGTATCGTGTCAGATCACTCAAAACGGCTTACACTGGCATAATCTGCATGCTGGATGACTTGCAGGGGTACCTGATTTCACCACAGGGCCCAGACGTCACCATCTAGAATGGGCCAGGGAGCCTTTGCGGAAGAAGAAGAACCAGCAGGGCTCATTCCTGGTTACTGCTGAAAGTAGATTGACAGGATAGGAAAGGATGGCTGCCAGTGCAGTTAGAGACGTAAAGGAGAAGGCAGTGCATCAGGCTCTGTTGTCATGGGTCTATAGCCTGTGGAGGTGTTGGTTTTAACCTGGGCAGGTTGGTCTAGTCCATACAGAACTGCTCTAAATCCTGGGGATGGTTCTTTTACAAGTTCACACTAGTTGAATAACATAATTAATCCCAGTATTGTGTCTCAGCATGAGGACACTCTTCATGCAGGGGAAGAACCCAACTATTACAGAAGTAGAGCCTGACTGTAACACAGACGGAGCTATCGGAGTTTCTTGTTGGGTTCTACAAGCACCATCAATCTCCTGCGTTCTCTACATGTCTGCACTTAGGAGTAGGGTTGAACATGCACAAGCCCTTCCTTGCTGAGAAAACATCCAGGCCTGGTTAAATGAGCGTGGTTCAAAAAACAGACCTCATCTGAATCAAAGAGTTGCTTCAGAATGGAAAAAAGGACTAAATCTGACAGCAATTTTGTTTAATTGGCTTGTACCTAATACATGCCACATTGTTTATGGAAAAAGGTTTGGAAGGAAGGTTTTATTGTAGTTCCTGTATTTTATAAAACAACTAGTCCTGGAAATATAACAAGGGTTGACAAAAACAAAAACAGTATGAAAAATAAAAACACGTTTCTACTAAGATCAGTTCACACAAAGAATTTGCAAATCGGAGCTGTGTTTTCATTCGGTCGTTGTGGTTGTCCTCTTTCTAAAATAAAAGAATTGAAAAAATTGAATGTACCAGTTTTGTGTTTTGCCAAATAAAATAAAAGTTTGTTAAATCTCACACTGTATTTTAAAGAACCTCGGTATAATATTATTATCCAGTTTAAGTTTTACCCGTTTAGATATTGCCGACTTAGAACTAGTTATGATGAAATACTCCATATTCCTCCCGCAGAGATCGAGTCCTATAGTTTAGCCCAGCACTTTGGAATCATATATCTTTAGTGCACTTCCACGGTGCAAAGCCATGCGTCGGTGCAAAGTCCTCACGAGTAAACGACGGAAAACGGACAGAACATTTTATTTTTAATTTACGGCAGCGATGGCGCCCGTGACGGGAGGCCACCGTGGGCAGTGAACCATCATATTGTCCACATCACACTCCCAATCGAAAGTTTAGCTACGAAAACATTATCCTGTTTACAGTGACAAGTTGACAATCCCACATGTTTAACCAGCGGTTGCTTTCTGAGACATTACTTGTTTACATGTAAGAATGCTGATCCAGAAGTCCGGCACAGAATTTACATGCGTCACAGGAATAAGGTGGATAAAGGTATCATCTAGGCAAGATGTAGCTCATAATCTTTACGCCGAACCTCCTTTTTTTCTTTTGTTTATTAAGAGCAAATCTATTACAACAGATGCTGAATTTTGTGTTTGTCTTTAAATCCTTGGTTTTCTAGTTAGTCTCCTCTGAAAAAAAAAAAAAAAAAAGCAGCACAGCAAGACCCTGTGCAGTCCTGGGCCTAAACGCGATCATCTTTTTTTTTTATTGCAAAAAAAGAACATACAAGAACAATATAGAACATTAATAATTACAAACAGATACAACATCAAAGGGCTTTACAGAACAGAGCAATTATTTTACAATGTCAAAATCAAATCTGTGCTCGAGAGTTGCAATTCTTTAAGGGCAGTTATGATTTGAATGGCTTTAGCATTTTAACTGAATTTTAAGGATTCTATATAGATATTAATAGAAGATAATAAAATCCGGAAATTTGGTTTTTGTTGTAAATATTTGGAGGTGTGAATATGATATTTACCATAAATGTTTATTTAACAACATATAAAAATTCTGTTTTGACAAGTTCACATTTCTTCATCCCAAACAAAACATCCTTATCTGTTAATGGAATATTGAGATTTCTTTGATGAAAGTTTTTTTACATATCTCTCCAAAATATTTTCGTATAATTACAATCCCAAAAAAGTTGAATAAGCTTTTCTTCATTATTTTTACAAAAAGTACACATTGTGTCCAAATCCCATTTATATCTTTTTATCAAAACTGCTTTAACAGGATAAACATTATGAATAATTTTATAAGAAATTTATCTTACTTTGTTGTTTATTAAGCATTTTTTAAGGAGCAACCAAGTCCACTTCCAATTTATATTTTCAAAAGAAACGTGATCATCTTGAGCAAGGCACGGCGCGCGCATGTCCGCTGCCTCCCAGCAGGGGGCAGCACTCAGCAGGCGTCACACAGGAAGTGAGTGGTTGTAGTTCCAGGCTTATGCTGACGCGTCCCTCTCGCCTTCCTCTCGTTCACCGACGTGTCAGTCCCCTTCTGTCCGCCTCTGAGCAGCTCGCAGACCGGCCTCTGTCAGAAGAAAAATGCCCCCCAAAGGCAGCAGCAAGCAGCAGTCCGAGGAGGACCTCCTCCTGCAGGACTTCAGCAGGAATCTGTCGGCCAAGTCGACGGCTTTGTTTTACGGCAATGCCCTCATCGTCTCCGCCATCCCCATCTGTGAGTAGCGCACACAACAAGGCTGCTGCTAACTGTGTCAGCTCACACCGGAGGAGCGGGGCAGTTTAAACAGGGACGAGCTGTCAGGGAGGTAAAACGACACGTAATGTTTTAAAGACTTAGAGCGAATGAACCAATATTAGTGGCGATTGAAAAGGTTGGGTAGAGGCGACAGGAAGGCTTAAAAACTATTGTTTTTCTTGTGCGGGAGGCTGGAAAGTATTCATTCACCTGGAGCTTTCCCCACATTCCTCAAAAGCACAATCCTCAAAGTGTTGTTTTAGGATTAAAGCAACATGAGGTTGTGACGTGGAAGGCAACTGGTCTCTGTTTTACACATACGAACCTGAAGTGTGTGTGTGTGTGTGTGTGTGTGTGTGTGTGTGTGTGTGTGTGTGTGTGTGTATTTAGTCTGGTGCCCCTAAATAAAATCCAGCTGAGTAAAGATGCAGCTGTTCTCTGAGGACCCCAGAGATGGGCTGGGCAGTGTATCGAGATTTTAAAAATATCAGGATCTTATTGAAAAAGATTTGGTCTCATCTTGCCTCTTTTCCCAAAATCGTTTATATCGAATAGGTCAATGTTGTGTTAGAATTATACTTCCATGTATTTCCAGTAGATTATTTTCCAGGGGTTTCTCATTTTCATCTACAGCTGTTTGTTAAAAAAAATGTGCCTGTGAGACCTTTGGGACAAAGCTTTGATTCAGAGACGCCTTTTTATGGTTACTTTATGAAAAGGAAAACACATCGAGATAAATATCGCGTATCGGCGTTCAGCCTAAACATAGAGATATTATTTTTGGTCCATATCGCCCAGCCTTGCCCCGGAGGTTAGTTGGAAAGGTCAGCGATTTTTAAAAGCTGCATGATGAAGACCAGGGAACGGAGCAGACGGGTTGGGTTCAACAAATAAGACAAGTTTAAATCTTATGCCTTTCATGTGTCCGAATGGCTCAGCCAAAGTCCAGACCTGAATCCGCTCGAAATCTGGTGTTCAGGTGCTCTCCATCCAAACTTTGCTCTAGATGTGTAGCGGGTAGAGACGTATCCGACAGGCTTTAAACTGTAATCTCAGCCAAAGGCGGTTCTACAAAGTTATTGATTCAGGGGAACTGAATGCAAGTGCAAACCACTCCACATTTTTTGCGTTTTCATTTGGTAACATTGTTTCATTATTATGCACGGCTTTGTGTTCGCGTAGCACATAAACTACAAGTGTAGTCCCTTCAGGGTTAAGGCGAGGTGTGAACCTGTTCTGATCTTTGTTTTCTGTGTCCTCACAGGGTTGTTTTGGAGGATCTGGCACATGGACCTTGTCCAGTCTGCGGTGTTGTACGCTGTAATGACTCTGGTCAGCACATACCTGGTGGCTTTTGCCTACAAGAACGTCAAGTTTGTCCTCAAACACAAGTAAGGATGAACAGAACAGCCCAGTGTGACCATGGGGGACAATATAGGGGAAAGCTTAAAGAACGGATGTAAACTTGCATGGTCAGCTGGTCTTTGTCTGCTTAGTGAATCTGCTTCGAAGTACTGTTTTGGGTAAATCTTCTTTTTTTTCCCCCTTCAGAGTCGCCCAGAAACGTGAGGATGCCGTTTCCAAGGAGGTAACTAGGAAGCTGTCTGAGGCTGACAACCGCAAGATGTCTCGGAAAGAGAAGGATGAGAGGTGAAGCACGACATTTTACAAGTTTATGAATGAAAGCATTCAAAAGAACTAAACCTAGACAATACTGCACTTTATTTAGACATCAGTAGTAAACAATCGTACGCTGAGATCTCCCCTCCTTTCTCCAGAATCCTGTGGAAGAAGAACGAGGTCGCCGACTATGAAGCCACCACTTTCTCCATCTTTTACAACAACACTCTCTTCCTGGTGCTCGTCATCGTTGCTTCCTTCTTCTTGCTCAAGAACTTCAACCCCACTGTGTATCCTTCCAGGCAAATGACTTTTCGGCATTGATTGTATGAGAGATTTCTGGTGGCCAGAATCAAAACACCTTTTTTTTGATGATTTGTTTGCTAAACAAGCAAGAGTCAGCTTTTAAGACTGTTTAGGTTGTTTTGAGCTGAAATTTCACTTATCAATTTTGGGCATCTAATCGGTCCAGGTTGTAGATAATCTTCTTTCATTTGTCCTTCCCTGTATATGCAGTCAGAGACCATGTGTTCTCCTTAACTATCTGTTTTCCAGCAACTACATCCTGTCCATCAGTGCCTCCTCGGGACTCATTGCTCTGCTTTCCACCGGCTCCAAGTGAACCAAGAAGAAAAGTGCACAGGAAGCTGGAGGGATGATGTTTGATGGGGTGGGATTGGCTGTGGCGGGAGGGTAAAAAGGACCAGGAAATAATTTTTTTTCACAGGTTAGGCATGTGGTCTGAGTGGGGATTCAGAATACCGCGTTTGACTTTCATGAAATCGTTTTTTTGTAACAAATAAAGCAGCCAGCTGTACTTGTGTGTTTGCACTCTTCATTCAGATCACTTTAAATCTTTCCCGGATCACCGTAATTTGTAAATAAGACTTGTCCATACAGCGATGGGGGGAAACTGAAGGGGTTGCCATGTTTTTCTGTTAACATTCTGTTAAATCAACCTAAATCATACTCATTTGTCACCTGGGATGGAAGTAAGATTCCCTATAAACAATTTGTCCTCTCCATCAACAATGTCTTAGTCAAGTTTTTCTCCTTTCACACCCAGCGGTAAGGTGCGGAGCTACTTCGGTTCAGAACGTAACCCGTGTTTACTTCCTGGTTCCTGAGCCAATCATATGAGAGTTCCCAAAACAGAGCGCAGCGTTTGGTATTTAATCTTGGCAAAGGAGCAGCAGCCTGCAAACATGGAAGCCAGTGAGAGAAGCAGACCAGAAATTGAACAGAATAAAACATCATAGACCTATCCTGTACGAGTAAAAATTCTGTAGAGTTTCACAGCAACAACAGACCGTTGAGTAAATGGCTTTCCGTGAAAGGCATTGTGGATGTTCCGATGTTAACCACTAGGTGTCATTACTGTTCTTTTAAGAGACATCCCAATCTTAAGCCATAGGGTTCAATATGGTTGTCCAGCCTCTGCAGCTATAACAGCTTCAACTCTCCTAGGAAGGCTGCCCACGGGGTTTTGGAGAGTTTTTGCACTTCCTAAAGGGCATTTGTGAACACGCTGATGTTGGACGAGAAGGCCTGGCTCTCAGTCTCCGCTCTAATTCACCCTAAAGGTGTTCTGTCGGATTGAGTTCAGAACTCTGTGTAGGCCAGTCAAAGTCATCTAGAAAAAAACTCTCATCCATGAACCTATCTTTGGTGCACAGTCATACTGAGGAAGGAGCCATCTCCAAATTGCATCCACAAAGTTGGGAGCGTAGAGTGCTAAACATCAATAGTTCCTTTCATTTGAATTAATTTATGGGCCAAGCCCAACTCCTGAAATAAAGCCCTACACCAGAATCCCCCCACCACCACCACCATCAAATTTTACACCCAGAACAGTTCAGTCAGACAAGTACTGTTCTGGCAACAGCCAAACCCAGAGTTTATTTCAGCCAAAGGTTAGCTTGTGCAATGTTCAGAGAAATGGCAAAAAAAAAACATCGCACTTTACATCCCCCAGAATGGTAAAGTTATTTACAGGAAAATTAGAAAAAGACTTTAGCATAGACTGTAAACTCTTTAAAAGCAGGGATCCCGGACTCCAGTCCTCAGCGGCTGGCACTCTGCAAGCTGTAAATCACGGCCCGAAGGTTCAGGAGCTGTGGAGACGACCATGAGCTCTGTATAGCAAAATATTCTTGGGTCAAACATTAAACCCGCCTTTTAAATAGCCTAAAGCTTGTATTTGGGTCATCAGCCGGACAGTGATGCCAATAAAATAGAAAATGGTAACAGAATGGCTACAAAAGAAACAAATCAAGGTGTTGCAATCAGTCCAGTTAAACTCCAGCCCTCAATGATGTGACTTATGAAAACCGTCTTATAGAACCGTTGGGTCTATAAGAGTTTTGCATCATGTATTTCATTCACGTATCTTTGTTGAAAGTAATGTAAACTTTATTTTTCCCATGGCTGCGTTTCGTCTTGCTTAACATAACAAAGATGCTGTTTTCATTGGCAATGCATGTATTTATTATCACACATTCATATATAGTATTTACAGAGAGAGCACTCGTCAACAAAGAAGACGGTACACGGATGTTTCAAACGTCACACAGGAACAACGATGAGCGATTTGTCGCATAGACCCAACATCTAGATCACGGTAGAAACAGAAACAATGTTGGGGGACTTTATTGGATCAATTCATTTATCCCATTTTGTCTCCCATTACTACTGACATTCATTTGCTCTTGCAGTCATCAGGCAGCGAGTCCACCTATCAAATAGCCCATATTAGCTCTTTTCTAGGGCCTTAATGCTTTTTAATCCAGTTTGCTGCCGTCTTCGGACACAAGGTGTTCCTCTCTTCTTGGTGGTTCAGAAGACACTAACATTTTCGGTGATTGAAAGACATTTTTTCTCTCCGAGCCAGGCTTAAAACTTAGTACTCACACTGCATCTCATCCTTTTCAATCTTACCTTTTTTTTCATCTTTGCATTTTCCTTTGCGCCATGGAAAATTGTCAATCTTTACTTTTTTGGGGGGGGGGGGGGGGCTGCTGACTTAGAACTGTAGTTTTGGTTCTCATTGATCTGTTCTCACAACTTTCTGTAGGAGTAATAATCTAAACATTATATTGTCATAATGTGGATGAACGTTCATTATTTTCCAACATATGCCCACCATATAGGCCATCTAATGACTTGTATTTAAACACATTCCCTGAATGTATTTCTTCAGTAGGGCACTACCAGGCCGCCATAGTCTGACAGGCCGATGAGCGCCGTGATGACTTGAACACAGACTCTAAATATCGTCCTGAACAGACTTGTCTTCCAATTTAATTCTAATCATGCAGACTTTCTTGTAATCTACCAGTAAATTTTCTGTAATCTGTCATCTTGATCAAGGGATCTTCCAACTTTCTCAAGGTCTTTCGTTTTTGACTTAAACTAATTTCTATCATCTTATTTCAAGTGCAGTATATCTAATGATCTTATTTTAGGGGTCAAAATACTCTTTCCATTGACAGATAATCTTATTTATCTGCTCGAATCAAGGACAAAAACACTAATTTCAAGAAAAAAACATTTACTTTTCCCTTTTTGGAGTGTGTAAATTACCAGCTCTGTCACAATATGATGTTATATCGATTTGACTGATGATGATACAATATTTGCGGATATAATAAAGTCTGTTGTGATTTCTGATTGATGCGATTTATATATCCAACTCCAATATTCACATTGATATCAACTCACAAAAAATCTCTCTCTCTCTACCATTTTATGGGTAAGCTCTTACAGGTATTGGGCATTTAAATCAAAAACTGGATTCTTCTACGTTTAAAATCAGAATAATGATAACAACAATAATAATAATAATAGATCACCTGTTCACTATAGTCTAATGCATGAATTTCATAATAAAGGCATATTGTGGATCGATATTTTCATTTTGTGTTGATGTAATTGGATCATTACTCATTTAATCAGTATATCGATATGGATCAATGTATGTTGCACCCCTAGTTCTTACCATGTGTTAAGGAGAGGTCTTTTTTATGTCTGAAGACTTCATAGTTCAAAGTTACTGTATTTAGAACGTATTGGACTGAAAATTTGTGGAAAAGCAGCCAAATTCAAAAGAACTTTGAAAAGCGTTCAGAAAGTCTAATTAGATTTCGGTCAAGAGCAGTGTAAAGATTACCAGAAAGTCTCTCCGAGGGATGCCTGTAAATCAGGGGATAGCCCAGTAGCCTTCCTTTAGCCAGCTGACCACCAACAAGTGGGGGAGGGGCGACACTGGGTCAATTCTGCTCACTCCATCCCATATTCCCTGGGATGCCATTAAATACTTTGAACCGCAGGAACAGTATGACAAGAACATTTTATAGGTTTTGAACATTTTCTAACTTTTCAAAACCTCTATATTCTGTGCAACTCGCCCATGCCTAGTTCTCGTGACACTTTTACCATCAAGCGGATTAGACATTCACACCAATTGCTGTTCCCACAGAAGGAAAAATAGCAATAAATTTTGTTTCTGAGGCCGTTCTCCCCAAAATGGCTTCGTTTGGAAACATCTAAATAGTCCGAGTCTTTTCATCCTGCTGAGACAGAGGTCTCAACGTGAGCTGTGAGACACAAGCTGCTTTTCATTTCACCTCAAAGAGTGGAACCGCTTGGCAAGCACAGAAACGGTCGCAACTGAGACGTAGAGGCTGACTGAGCTGTAAGTCTATGGGGTGCCGAATGTGAACATTTTTCGTTACATTGTTACATTTAGCACCCTATAAAGGTCAACACACGTGCACCGAGGGCAAGACAGTGACTGAGCTGGAAGCCTGGCCAACATCTCTGCCAGTCTCGACGATGGCTTCTTCTCCAGATGAAACAGAGTCAAGGGAACACATAAAGGCAACAGCCACGAACTACTGAAAGTCAGAAAATGAATGATCAGGGGTTCAGGACACTAAATAAAAAGGTAACTCAGGTCAGTTCATAGTCACAATTAGGAAACTACGATCAATGTTGTCCGTGTTGTGTTTAGGCGTCCTTCAGGAGATAAAAATGAAGACCTTGGGGTTGTCGAGTCACTCTGACGGAGGAGGATGGATCGACTGCAGCAAGTGCAGCGACACTGCAAAAGGAGCAACAAAACATCTCTATTTACATCTCATTTATAGATTTGCCATACAGTACAGGAAAGCCCTCGCCTCTTGGTAGTTTACTTATGTTACAAGGTTCGCCGTAAACTTCTATATACATTTCACATGTTCGAACAAGCCATACTTTGTTTTTTAAATGCCAAAATAGAGAATCTTTTCTCTGTCCATAAACAGGCAGGTTTAAACTAGTCTTTATTTCTCTTTCTCTCTTTTTAAAATAAACATCTTAGTTATAAGCGGTCATCAGTAAGGTCCATGTTCCATGAAGAAATCAGTGATGCTGCTTCAGTTCAAGATCCTGCACTTTTTCCACTGTGACTTCAAACAATCCGCTTTAGTTTTCGTGTTTCGAAAACCTGGTTGCAGTTTCTCAACACTTCCTCACGAGGGCGACATGCTTCGCTTTTGCCCTTTCCCCCGCCCCCCCCCCCCTCCTACCAGAGTCCAGCTATTTGTGTTTTTCTGGTACCACAGTCCTCTGGCATTCACCAGGGTCACACAGCAGGCACGCTTGCAGCATTTCTGATCACAAACGTATCAAAAAGAAGAAAAGAGGCACACTGTAGCAGAGAAACATGCATCTGTTGGTTGCGATACTCAGGGATCTGCAGCCAGCATTATCTACTCATCATTACTATTCAGTAAATATGGGATTGATTACATTTAGAAGGCATTTTAAAAGATGAGTGGCGCTGATGAGAGTCGAGGTCTTATTTATATGCATAAAGCTTGGTTTTCAGGGTGGAGCGGGTCACCTTGTCGTTGGTAAAGATTGCATTTTGCTGAGAGATTTTTCATCCCAGGACATGATCGGGCACCTCTGACAAAAGGAGGTAAGGCTTCGAAGTGCATATGGTAATTTATTTTGCCATGCTGTTCGGCATATTAATAAAAGACGTGAATAAGTGTCTTGTTTAGCATGCAACCAGGGCCTCTACCCGTCCACTCATCTGAGGTCTGTCAATTAATTTTTACATAAGCTGCTTCTACTGGCGTGTCCTTCTGTGGAACAAAACAAAACAGGCTCCCGATATGAATTTTGTGCTTGAATGAATTGGAAATACAAGCCAGGATAAGGGTGAAAAGGTTTTTGACTGCAGTAAACTTGTATGCTTTCCGATGAATAATCAAGGTGCTCTTATAGAAGGCACTTTAATTTTAGATAGCTCTGCAACGCCTTTTTTGTCTTCGTGAGCCGACTGGAGTTGATGCAAACTCTGATGTCTCTAAAGATGAGCTGTAGTTGAGGACGTATTAAAGTCCAGACGTGACTAAATATTAGAACTTGAATCTTGTCTAACAGCGGAACAAGTGTTTTAACGATGTAAGCGCCTCAACGGGTCTGACCTACTCTAAGCTCTGCATAGTTAAAATACTGTATATCTGTGCACACTTGCTGCTGAGCAAATGCCTTTGATCGCTGATGGAAGGTTTTGAACTAGCGAGCTGCGTTTGAGGCCGCGGGACGTCTAAGCAGAACGTCCAAGCTTTTCTTGGCTAAGCTGGACTGCACCTGAGATGAACCCGGTAGAGGGGATCGAAGCAGAAGTCTCGACTGAACACGGTTACAGAATACGCAATGCTTGGGCGGAGCAAAGTTGTCCATTTTCCGGCTGGAGTGGTCTGTGGCTGGCGAGGCACGTCCAAGGAGAGAGCTGTGTGTCTGAACTGTGAACCCGAGGACAGCTCAAGGTAGAGGTGTGGTTAGGTAGCTGACAGAAGACCTCTGGTGGGTCCAGCAGCCGGGTCTAAGAGCGGTAGTCCTTCTTACTGTATGGTCTGTTGCCGAGGATGTGGTCGATGTCTGACACAACGTGAGAGGTCATCTTAGGAAGGACCTGGACCAAACAGAGAATCTGTACGTGAGCCTGAAAGCAGTGAATCAAGTGAGGCACAGAGAAGCAACAATGGTAAGAATGTTCCAGGCAGTCAAGAATTAAAAAATGGCAAGAATTGCCATTTTCATTTATCTATCCATCCATCCGTCTGTAAAGAGTTTCAACCTGATTCCTTACAGTCTCTGTTTTTTTCAGCCTCCACATTCAAAGCCTGACCACAGCAGAGGTACCGGCTATAAATTAGCACATGAAACGACACGGATGAAAACTGTGAGTTGGGTTCGGGTCTCTACCTGTATGGCCCCGAGGTTCTCGGTGAGCTGCTCAGGGTTGGATGTTCCCAGAAGGACAGAGCTCACCCCTTCGTTTCTTAAACACCATGCTGGAGGAAATCACAATAAACAGCCCCTTGATCATGACCGAGCACTGGACATTATTGGCTTAAGAAAGCTGTACATGCAGTCTGTCCTTCAGCTAGATTCGGCCATCTCCGCGGGGTTAGCGCAGTTTTCTTAAGAGGTGTAAACCTGTAACGTTAGCGTTGCGTGACTAAACAGAAATGAATTAAAAATGTCTGTACTTTCATAGAGGAGTCAGTCACTACCAGCTGGGTAAAATCCACGTCTTTTCAAGAGTCCCTCTAACGATGCGGTTTAAGACGCTCGTTCGGCGGTGTCTGCCTCACAGTCTTACCCACAGCCAGCTGAGGCAGGGTACAGCCCAGCTTCTCTGCAATGTGGTTGAGCTCCTTCAGCTTGGCTTGCTGCTTCCTTCCATCCTCGCTCACTATTTTCTCCTTCAGCCACTGGTACGACTGCCAGAAGAGACGGGACAGACAGAAAGATTGATCAGTAGAACAGGAAGACATTTCCAGATACCTGGATTATTAGGGTGAGAACGGGGAAAAAGATGAACAATTAACACCGGGGACTTATTAGGGAGCAAACACCAAGATCAGCATAGTTTCCCAGTTCGTAGCTGTTTAACTGGAAGTTCTTCCAACGTTTTAGTCCTAAATGACAAAATACCAACAGCCTCTGCAGTTGCACACTTTAGGCATCTATTGTTGTCGGCTACTTTTGAGATTCTCCCTGCTGCTTCAGTAAATGGTGTGCTTGAGTTAAGGATCATTGCCTTTGCAGAGCAGAGCAGGGCAGATGACCCCCGGTCTTACCTTCATGGAGGCCCTTGATGATTCGGGGATGCCATTTTCATATTTTCCTGTAATGATGCCACAGGCTAGCGGTGACCAAGTCATCGCTCCGACTCCTGTGATGATGGAAATTGAAACGGGAGTCAAGCAAGAGCAGTTTTGATTGAAGAGGAAAAAAGAAAGCGCAAAGAGACGTTAGAGAGCTTTTTCAGAAATAATATGTGTTCATATTTTGATCTAAGGGGGTGAATGACTTATGGACCCAATGAATAGTTTCGTAGGTCATCAGGATGTCGTTTAACTTTTGCCCAGTCTCTCTCTTTTTTAATTGTTGACATTGATTTTATTTTGTGACTGCCTGGAAGAGTTGCTGGCTCGCTTTTGTTAGGATGACCACTTCAGGGAAGCTTCTTCACTGATCAATATTTTCTCAGGTCGTGGATAATACTTGTTACTGTCGTTCAGACCTTAAAATGGTCTTTGTGACTCTTTCCAGACTGAAAGATGCCAGTTACCTTGTTTCTGTTAATGTATTTCCTTAGAATGAAACCCGTTAGCCTACTTCATGTTCTCAAGAAGGTTCGGTTTTGTTAAGGTCTGGCAGTAATCAGGCCTTGCTGTGGTGAGTGAAGGTGAATTTAGCCGTTTAAAGAACGTGGTCAGTCAGAATCAATGCATGACTTAACTTAAGGGGTTTTTCCATACATCTTAAATTCTTGATATCTATAGTCACGTCCCACCACTGTGACAATAGAAAGAAATGGTGAAGCTGCGCATGTTCTAGGTAACATTTCGGAACATTACAGTGGCCATCTCCACCAGGTTAAGCTCCTATCGCAGCGGCTTTTTGAGGGTGCCAGGCAGAAACTCTGTTTAGGACATTATTTAAGCATATGCATGTTACTGATTGGGTTTTATTTTTAATATGAAGTCTGGGTATCTGCAAAAACCTGATCTTAGGTGACCTGGACCGGTATTGGGGAGGCAAAACTTGTTTGGGACGATCTTAGTAAACGACAGCAGCAGCAAAACAAGGCATGACCTCTCAAACTTTATTTTTCTTCACATGCTGCATAAAATAGATTGAGGGTTGGCTCTTGGTATATCTACCGTATTTTACCAGAAAGTTAATGGAAAAAAAGCATCTTTTTATCAGCAGTGTTATCTGGGATTGGTCGGTCTAGCAAAAAGACATTTACATAGCACATTAACACAATTATACTTGCCTATCTTATGATAGAGTTCAGGTAGCTGCACCTCTACTTTCTCCCTCTGGAAGAGGTGATATTCTGCCTGTTCACACACCGGAGGGATCAGATTAAACTGCCGTGCCACAGAGTACGCCTCCTGGTGATTTGGATAGAAGAAGAAAAAGGAGAGAAAATGGATGGTCATTGTAATTTGAAAGCAAATACAAAGTAATGTTTTTCAAACTATGTTATCCCTATTTAAGTAAGGAGGGAAATAGAAACAAATACACAGACCAGGCTTCATTAAAGGAGAGGAAAGAAAGTACAGGAATATATATATATATATATATATATATATATATATATATATATATATATATATATATATATATATATATATATATATATATATATATCTGTAAAAAGGAGCGCTACCGCAGGTCATTCATCCCTGCTGCTATCAGATTATACAATGCTGCACTATAACTGTAACTATAACTGTAATAACTAATGTGCAATTCTATTTAATACACTGTGCAATAATCCTGAAAGAAGTGACTTCTGCTGCTATTACCACCTGAATATATGTCAATACATATGTATATAAGTCACCGTGAATGTACATAAGACATCCTCTGCCTTATTTCTATTTTTGTATTTTTTATTCTTATTTTTCGTATTTACTTTTTTTTTTGATCCACTGTATATATGAGGACACACTGTATATAACTGATGCACCTTTTCCTACTTTTGGCACCTTCTTCTGATTATTGACTGCTGAGCCGATGTGTCAAGTGAATTTCTCCAATGTGAGATCAATATAGCCTATCTTATCTTATCTTATCTTATATATATATATATGTATACATATATACTGTGGGCGCAAGGCCACAGCTCGCAGTCGATCAATCTTCCCAGTTGATTCTCTGAGATATCAAAGTTCTTATATACCTAGAAGTGTTTATTCTTATCTATTCTTCCAAGTGACCTTTAAGAAGGAAACACAGGAGAAAGCATCCAGACACACACCTCCACGTTTTCCCATCTATACCAGCTCTCGCTGTGGCATCACAACTGCACAGTTAACCCTGATATTAACCCAATTCTAGCTGTAACCCTGCAAAGCCACTGTAAAACCATTTTAACTTGCAGGTTTCGGTCACCTCCCGGCCGTCAGACCCGGGAAGTCTGAAATATGATAAAGGACCCTCTCACCCCAAACGCTCATAATAAAAGGGTTGATTATTTAAACCAGCTTTTATGTGTTTGCCTCCTGCCCCCATCCAGCCCATCACTTACCGGTTGCCCTCTTGTACTGCAGTCTGGGACCTATTCCTCCAGCCTGATCATGTGTGCAGGAGCACATATACAGCAAGCAGCTGCCTCGTCACGTACACTCCAACGCCCCTTTTAACCCCCGCTGATTACGGATGCTTTCTAAATAACAGAGCTGTCATCGGGGCTCGGGCTATTCAAAGATATAAGCACCCGTTCAGTGAGAGCACGGGGAGAGAGGATGTGGACAGATTGCTACGTGCACAGAGAGGGCGTGAAGGATAGAGTCTAAGATGGGTGTTCTGATCTCAGACCTTCAGAGAAACGGAGGTTTGTCCTCCCCTTAATTACAATGCCTCGCAGGCACACAATCAGCTAGAAAATCCAGGCTCACTGGGGGTTTCATTTCCTTCAGGATCAAACAGCCTCGCCCAGACGTCTGAATAAGGGCTGCCAGTCCCCGACTGGTGCGGCGTTACCCGCGGTTGGAGCCTTTTCGATCCAAAGCTGCATGGATACCTTCGTGGCAGCATCAGGGATCATTTCTGGTGCCTTTCTTTGAATGGAATCCCCTAACCCACTGCAACTTGTCCGTTCTGCCCTAAAATCTGAGTTCATGAAGCGACGGATCCTCTGTCAAACTGCTGCTCACCCAGATAGACCGTGTGGTCTACACAAGGACACCACCACATTATGTGAGATCTAAATAGTCTCTCCAGAACGATCTCGGGCAGCCGGTTGCAGGGTGTAACCAACAATAACCCGAGGCTGAAATGTCTCTTCCTTGCTGCTGAAATAATCCTCCATCCTGTCTCATTCCTCCACCTGCTTTCTTCTTGTCTTTCCTCTGCCCTGACTGCATTAAGATGTTTGGATAGAGGCTTCCTGCGCTGATCACAGGGCCTGTCGCTCCGCTTCCTGCACCCAGAATCGTAGTTCTTACCCAAAAAATCTCCAACGTTTCTGTTGAAGAGATATTTTAATGTTTAAAAAAAGAGTTCATGTTTGGCTACGAGGAAGGTCCCACAAAGTGCGTAGGAAGTAATTTTGCACGTGAAAAAAGTACTTTACGATATTCAGGAGTGCATGGTAACTGGGAAGTGGGCCCTGAGGATGCCATGGCTCGTAAATCCAGGCCTGAACTTGACCACAACTTCAAGCCGGGTTTTTAGGTCTTTGTTTCCTGACATTTGGCTCTGCTCCTCCAAGTTATGTTGGTGACCTTTGCCAGGTGAAAAATGCCTGCTCAATAATTTATGGGATGGAATTAGGACTCCTCCTTTGCAGAAAGTTATCTCGCTTGTTTTCTTCACTTCCCTCGAAAGTGTAGTCTGAGATTTAGAATATGTTCCCACAGCACATCTTAATGCCAATATCCATTTTTTCTGTGGTTGATCGCATTATGATTTTAATGCAAACTCAATGGCTCTAAAGTGACAACCTTAGCATTAGGCTATCGATTATTCAGTAGGTCAAATAAGTAAAATATATTCAGATAGTAAGAAATAAAACACATCAACAAATACAAATAAAAAACAAAAGCAATTTAAAAAGTTAGGTTTTTAGCTAATTTTTAGACTCCAAGGATGTTTTCTTAGAATGTCTTATTCCTCTGCTCTATTTTTGCCTCACCTTTCTCTCTTACTTTCTTTCTATTTTCCCTTTCCATTTCTATGTGTATTGTATTCGATATAATCCCAAAAATAAAGTCCAATAAAGTTTTTTGCATACGTATCAAGTGGAGCACTATAGTGAAAACAGTTATGCTCCACTTTTGAAAGTTAATCAAAATTTTTAGTGCTAGACTGCAGGACACAAAAAAAAGAGGGAGAGAGAGAAATATATTCATATAGCACCTTTCAAGAGATAAAACACATCAACAAATACAAATGAATAATACAAATATGCCAAAAACAATTAAAAAAAGTTAGGTTTTTAGCTTCTATTTAAAAAAAAGAAGATCCCAGAGTTCATTAAACACAGCAGACGAGTGTTTCAGAGTCCCAGGGCGATGGTTGAAAAACTCTCTCCCCTCAAGCCTCTAATGTGGCAAAACCAGCTGGACCTGTTCACAGGACCCGAGGGACCTGCTCAATATACATTTAAAGGTTCTGAGGCTCAATAAGTAACAACCATCATCTTGTAATGTACTCTAAAGTGAAAAACATGCAAGTATTGTAGGTGGAGCCTTGCAAGCCATTGTAATGCTGGACAATGACCCCGATCTTCCATAGAATAAAGCACTTTTGAAGCTTCGAAAAACAGCTGTAAAAGCAGCGTTAGGCTTTAATTATATTGTGGCGCAACTTTAGAGAAAGATTAAACTGAGAATGTAAACCTTAACACTCATGACGATGATGTGTACTGGTTTTATTTTCCCCGCTGTGCGGATATCAGATCTTTTTCCAGGTTGTTATTTTATTTTCTTCAAGAGAATCCTCTGAAGAGATGTACGTAGAAGCTAAAGAACTGCAGTACTTGCCATGATCTCCATAGCGGTCCACCGAGACGTCCCCCAATACATGGCCATGCCTTGGTTTATCACATAGGTCATAGCACGGACAATTTCTGCAGAAAGAGCACATTTCAAATGACACCGGTCAGCTGGATAAACAGGAAGCAGGTTGGCTGATGTAATCAGCTGAATAAAGTGTTAGCAACAGAACATTCCTTCAGGATAAACACTGTCAGTCCTGGTTTTGAGATTTATAAAACAGCATCAAATAGTCACTTCAAAGGAACTCCAGGCACGATAGGAGAAAGGTAACGTTTCGCATTTCTGTCACCATAATACATTTGGGTTGTGTGCTTTTCTTCCCCAGAGATATAGAAAGCAGAAGAATATCTTCAGGGTGTTTGATGTTACCTGTCTACAGGCAGGCAACATGCTCTTAATCAGCAATATCCAAGAGACACGGGGAGACCGAGCAAAACAGAGATGATTTAAACCCGTGAAACAATGATAGAGGAGGAGCTTCATCATTGCAGTCCAGAATAAATGATTGAAAACAGAACGCAAAGACAGGGAAAAGGTCAAATATGTGTAGAAATGCCCATCCTTTCAGAACAGCAACTCATTATCTAGTTCTATTTTTGTAAAAAGTTAAGAAAAATACCAATATGTGGAAATAGTTCATGCTACACTGCAGCAGTGTAGCATGAACTAACTAACGGGGCTAAACTAACAAGCTCAACATACTCAAAGCCCTTGTGATCAAATTCAATCTGCTGCATTTTTTTAACGGAGCAATTAAAGCTCCAGCACTGCTGACCGGGCAAGCCTGGAGCAGTCAGAGACAACAGAAACTCAAATTAGGGCTGTCATTAAGGTTATTCAGCATCACGAGGCGCTAACCCCGGTTATAAGTGCATCAGTCACTGTGGCAGGACTCTTGTTCTTGGCAAAACAGCAGATAAGGTGGAGCAGTAAAGCTAAGATTACAACAAATATTAGCAACAGAATTTTAGGGGGAGAAAAGAAAAAGCTTAAAAGCTGACAAGAGCAAAAAAAGAGTTAGACTTTTTCTTCTTTTTGTTTCAGCAAGTGATAAATAACAACCTGCCTTCCCAAACTGTATCCTGGCAAAAGGAAATAACATGCTACGATAAAACAAGATGCCAATTCCTCTGTTCCTGCTGTTTGTTTCCAACCCTCGCCCTGCCCTCCTGACATTTTCTCTTTGTTTGCTAAGCATGCTGCTGGGTTCACATTTAAATGCAACCTGCCACAATTTCCGGACGATCTGGGAGGAGGGAGGGCACAACAAGTTTGTGGAAAGCAACACAACGGCTCTGATGTTTGAAGGAGGAAGTGACCAGTGGGAGCTCATGGTGGGGGGAATGTGCAGGACAAAAGCAATCAATAAGACGGCCGGGTATAAGAAAAGGAATAAGCCTTTGTTCTTGCTTCAGAACCACAGTTCACACAGCTAAACCACAAAAAGAAAATACAGTTTCCACAATCAGGTGTTTAGACCCAAACGCCATCAACTCCCAGGAGCAGTTTTTCCAAATAAATTTAATACCATCAACCATATTTAAACTACTACATGAAGGTGAAAATACCTTTCTGGCTACATTTGAATCCACTTTGAGGTGGAAATGGCAAAAAACAGGATTGGGTTAAATTCATCATCAAGAGATAGTTCAGTTCTTAAAACTGTTGTCACTTGTTGTGTACTGCATGTTGCCTTATATAAAAACCTGTTTTATGTGGGTCTAACTGTGAAGAATAAGGTCATTTTGTGACATATCAAACCCTGTCCTATGTGTGGAGTATGTGCATCGCTTATGATGCACTTGGTTACATGTAGTTCAAGTATATTGGGAGGAAGTTTGAAATACAGCGCTAATTTGGCTGTGATTTCATTGCCTTGGGCCCCGTCTACATGAAGACGGACACAATAGATTTTCATAAGCAATTAAGATGTGCTTGCTTGCACATGAGAGGACACGGCACCACTGAAAAGCACTATAGTAGGTATGCCAGGCCCATTGGTGGGGCAGTGACACTGCCACAGAAACATGCAATGAAGTCCAGGCATGCCCAGACAACTCATGTGGAGTAAACATAGATACATGTCGGAGGAGCAGACACAAACTTTTACGCATGTTCAACAGGATCTTTACGTGAGTTGGCAGGGGACGCGCCGTGTAGAGCGGGCTCGTTAGAAAAGAAGAATCAGACGACACTACTAACAGCTATAACAATGGCGATATTTCCCTTAGCATGATTTGTTATGTTATTAGCCATGTTTGTCTTTTATGAATGAGGGGGTTACAGGGAGAGGCGAAGCTACGACGTCATCAGGCATGGACTGGTAATCGGGCGTACCGGGCATTTTCCCGGTGGGCCGACGTGCTGTTTGGGCCGGCAGACCCGACATGTATATTAATAATATGTATTATTATTATTATTATTATTATTATTATTATTATTATTATTATTATTATTATTATTATATTATTATTTTATATATCTGCCTCGTTGTATTTGCATAATGCATGAAGAAAAATAAAATCAGCAGCGCAAGAGTCTGTTCCGATCATCCGGCCCTTACCACAGGCTACTGCAGCCCATTGGTTATCATCCCTGACAGTCTAAAGGGCTAGGCCAATCATAAAGTAGAAAAACACCTTCATGCTCCATGTGGAACTTTGTGCAGCGGTGTTCACAGTAGTAATGGATAAGAAACGCAAGGGAGGCGCAGAGAAACTGCACGAAAAAAAGAAACCGAGTTCTTCAAACGGACGCTGCGAAATGTGTCAAACTGACTGACATGTTCCCAACAGCAGGCCCTTCATCTGCTCCGGTGTCTGATGTAAAATATGGTGGTGGTGGTTGTAGTCAGTGACGTGCGGTAGGGTTCATGGCTGGTGAGGCACTGACGTCATCAGAGTCAGATTTACAAATATATACACTCTACAGAGTAGACTCGTTGCAAAGTGCTGAAGGAGACTGATTGAGCCAAATAAATTCACCAAGATACATGGAAAAATATTGGTTCTTTGATGAAAAAAAATTGTCATTTGATTGGTAACAGTTTATGAGTTATGATGGATTTCTGCATTTGTAAGACATTCTAAAACTATAACCCACATTACGCACATTTTATCACAAAAACAAAACATGAATAAGTATCGCTGTCTTACCTCTACTTATAATTTAAGTCCCTGCGGCGCTCTTTCTGCACAAAAATATAATTTTCCGGTAAAAGTTCTCTTTATCTTCTTCAGTTTTAAAAGTCTCTCAGTCTCAGTGGAGCTCACTGCCAGGGAGGAAAGCCTTCCCTGATCAGTCCTGTTCCAGCTGTATGTTTAGAGTCTTTTTAGTGCTTTACTTGTTTAGCAAAACTCGCTAATAAAACATCAATAACTTGTTTTGACTCTACTATTTGGGGATCACGATCGGTGCCCCTTGAGCGCCCCCTGCCTAGCGGCCAAGGAACTGCCGGCCTCACCTACAACCAGTTCTTTGCTGTTTATGATCGGCCAGCACCACGAAAACATGTTATCTGCACACAGTTTGATGACCAAAACACAATTCGTAATCCACATATATTAAATTGTGGAAAATCAGTTCATAACTGTTTGAACAATTGAATTTATGATCTAGAGACAGGAAGATGCATTCACAGAATGGAAGTCAGCACAGTTAACATGGGATTGCGCAATCCCATGGGAGGCCAAGCTCGCTGCGGCCTCACCGGCTTCGCTATGAAGCGCCACCAAGGATTTACATGAAAAATAGCGAAAAGTCTGCGATTTAAAAAAAAATATGATCAAAAATTAGGAAATTAGATAAATAAAATACTTATTACAAATGACTGAGTAAATCAAAATGTATATTATGTTATTATATATTTTCTTTCTTTCCATGATGACAAGTGAGGCATTTCTCTGGTTCATTTTGTCATTGGCATCCTTTTTTACACAGTGAGTGCACATTAGTCCAATGTTACCCTACAGTATCTGGAAGACTGAATAGATCTGATGAGCAACTTACAATAACTTCTTATAATGATGTAACATGATAATATGTGTGATTGACCGTGACACCTCTCTCTCTCTCTCTCTCTCTCTGATCTAAGAATAGTTGCTGTGCTGTGGTGGAGTTTACATTTTACAGTGTTAATAAATTAAGATTTTGGAAGTATTTTAAGTGTCCACTCTCACTAATTTCCATTAACTTGGCCTCAAGGTATTGCACAGTTGGTATTGCACAGTTGGTATACACATTCAGTACACAAAAAAAATGTGGTGGGCCAGTCTAATCCAAAATGCCAGGGCCAATTTTTTGTCCCAGTCCACCCCTGGACGTCACCGTTTCAGAAAAGATGTGGCTCGCACATGCACACAGAAACACGAAACCAGTGTCTTGAAATGTATCCATTCAAAAATGATCGTTTACGCTCTCCCAAAACACTGGATCCGTGTGGATGCACAGCCTAAATGACAAAATACCTTTACGGATACACCTAAACTAATTTTTGTGTGGACTGGGCCTTGGGCTCTTTTTCTTGGTTAATAGATAATAGATTAATAGGATCACTTGACCACCAGTGAATGAAATTTAAATGTTTTGCACAGTCTATAAGTGCCCCCTAGTGGTCAAACGATTATTAGCCCACTTAATCAGAAAATTGTTTGGACTGCCCTATAGTAAAGAGAGGTCTGGCATTTAACAAATATTGAGTACTTTTGGCCCAGTCCTCCAAGAACACCAAGCTCTTATGGCTGTGAATTCAGTATCACTAAGGCTATGTTCACACTTCAGATCTTGATGCTCAATTCCAATTTTTTGCTGAGATCGGATTTTTTGGGGGTGGCCATTCATACTACTATTAAATGCGTCTCTGCATGCACAGATAACAGAAGGAGACGTCACAAAGGCAGGGCACCATTTATGGAAGTAATGGGGAATGTAATTGTTTCTAGAAGTGTTCACTAAAGTTTTATTTTTTAAAAATGGCCGATATCTCTCCTTGCTATTTGTAGAAAGCTGTTCAGCAATGGGAGCCAACAGTATTGAGACCACCTCATAGCAAGACGAAGTAATGTAAGAAGAAAGCAGCACAGCTAATAACAATGGTTTTTTGTTGAGTGGTATCTGCTACTACTGTGTGTGGTTGTGTAGTGAGAGCCAGGACAGTGACGTGTTAGACAGATAAAATGTGTCATGACCGTTCAGACTGCAGACACATTGAAAAATATCTGATATGCATCTGAATTAGCACCACATACGGATGTGGCGCAAATCGAATTTCTTTGGGAGTAAAAGATCGGAATTGGGCCGTTCACTCTGGTATGAAAAAGACGGAAATGGGTTGCATATGGGCACAAAGATCGGATTTGGGTCGCATTTCCCTGGAGTATGAACGTAGCCTCAGATCCATCTATTGTGACCTAATTTACCAATAATTAATGTAATTTTTTTCTTAATGGTGCATAGTGCAAGTTTTGAAGTTAAATAGTATTTATTTTCTTTCCCATACATGCCCTTACAATGGCCCGACATGTAAAATGAGTTATCCTCTATTTACTGCTGTTGCCTCTATAGGCTGGATTAGTCAGTTCATGAGAGAGCGATTTGGGCTGAATCCTTTGTGGCGTGCGTGTGGCTACTTTATCGAGTCTCCATAATAGATGCATTAGCGAGAGAACAGAGGCTAACTTCAATGTTTATAGCTTTCCTATCTCAGAAGACATCACACCTCTAAAGAAAACATCTGTGCAGTCACAACGGCAGATGCTTTTCCTCTTCTCCCATGCACGGGCACAACACTGGTGTCATTTCAACTTGTCGCCAGAGGGGGCAGAAATCATAAAAAATCCTGGAACTTACACTATGCTCCTTTAATGTTATTTTTACCGAGTGTATTTGAACCAATTCAATATCAACATTGTTTTGATGTGGAAGAAACCTAAAATCCTTCTACACACTGATGTGATCTGTCTTTATTATGGATAAAAAGTCAAAAAATAAAACAAGCATCTATTGAGAGTGAGAATTAATTAGATACTAAAGGGAAATTGTAACTTTTATCTGCAGATAGCAACAAAGAGGGGATTCACATCTGCACTTACAACATGCATGCCGTTTTCATTTTTAGCTCCCCTAAAGAGGAGAAAAAAAAATACAAAATGTAGGGTCCATATCTATAACATGACCATGAAGTTAGTTCTACTGCGTAGTAAAATACATTTATGAGAGATGGTAAAACTTAACTACTGACATTAATCTTTCCTCCCTTTAAAGCCACATTGAAGCATTTTAATAATACCATATTTTACTAGTTTTTACTCGCCTAAGGTAGATCATGGGCCTATACAATCCCACCACCATTGTTGGCACCCTGGTATAGCTGTAAAAAGTGTTGACATTATATGATTTTTTACTGGAAACAAATTTACTAATTTGGAAAAAAATACAACCTCTAATTTCATTATGTTTATTCCCATGGGTGAAAATTGCACTTTCACTTTGTTTTTGTTTTTTTTATTAATCACTGTTGCCACAATTATGGGTTCCACTAACAATTCATACACAGAAAAAATAGCTGAAAATTTTTTACACTTTAATTCACTGAAGTTTATTTTGTTATTAATCCATGATTTCCTGTTTCCCTGTGGTATGAATCTAATGTGGCCCAGAGACATTTGTTTCCAGGTGGGTCTGGCATGTCTGGAAACAAAGGATAAATATATGTAAAAACACCTCATGGTAACTTTTTCCTTTCAGCTGGTTCCTCTTCCACTGACCCTGAGAACTTGAATTTGGCATCATAGAAATAAGGAAATGCTAAGACATTTTAAACAAAAATCCCGTCAAATCTACCTGTAAAATAGATTGACTTTGGGTCTTTCAGCAGGATTTTGATCTAAAACAAACAGCCAAATCATCACATAAAGGGTTTCACCAGACAGAAAATCCTCCTCCTTTGATGACCATGTCAGCCCTCAGACCTGAACTAAGGAAAGATAGTATAAGATAATACCTGGGACTCTAGATGACCTTAGAGAGCAAAGAGAAATGGTGAAGAATTCCTTCCTCTGTATGCTCCAGTCTTGTTAAATGCTACAGGAGAAGGCTATGTGCTGTCCTGCGGACAACAGACTTTGGAATGTATTAACGGCAGACATATCAATAAGTTTGGTACACCTTATTAAATGTAACAAGAGATGGTACTTTTCAATGCTGTATACACATTCTCCGTCTTATTAGAGATCAAGAAAAAGTTTTAGATTTACTCTTGCAGTCCAAAGAAATCCCCCAAAACTAAGAAGATCTACTTTGAGTTCACTCCCAGAGGATATACCAGAATAAATAGAGGCAAAAGCAACTTCTATACTTTCAATCTTTAAGTTAAAGCAAAAAACAAAACAAAAGAAATCTCTACATAAAAACAAGACTTTAATCCATTCTCTGTTTATTTTCCTCTCCACTCTGAAAGTCCTTGACAGGCTGCCATTGCAGTGCTGTAATCCCCTCAGCGGACTGTTTTGGTAAAGAAACAAGACAGTTTAAGAGCAGTTCTTGGTCGTAATGTTCAGGCTTTTATCCCTGGTGTAACAGTAGCTCCGTACATTGCAACTGTGCACCAGTTTATGCCAAGAACACTGTGACCAGCAGAAACCTTCAGAGCCACAATTTAACAGGACAAGAGGGCGATCCTGCTCTTCAAAGCAGAGGAGCTGAAGTTACACAGTGTTTCACTGTGAAACAAATTCTTATGATTTCATTGCTTTCTGGGTTGGATGGATGAATATTGATAAGATGACTCACCCTCCATGGGAGTATTGCTGTCTGGGCGATTGGCAAAAACAACATCTACATACTCCAGCTGCATCCTTTGTAGAGAGCCTTTCAGACCTGAGAGTCAAATGAAAAATAAAACTGAATGGAAGGTATTAAAGGAAGGTTAGAGGGATTTTTTTTTGTTTGCTTTTGAGCTCACAATAAACTCAAGAAACCGAAGTCAAAAATTCACCTTCGATAATGTGTTTCCTTGACAATCCTCTCTCTGTCTCGGCTCTAAAAAGCAAAAACATCACAAATTAGAAATGGAGTCAGGGATCTGTAATTTGTCTATAGATTTAGTAAAAGCTGAACTTTTTTTGGTGAACTGTGTGCATAGTTTTAACAGATCTAAATATTTTGGTAGAAAGGTTTCCCATTTTCCTAAAACTCAACTAAAAATATCACCTGTCAGTCATTTGCCTGACTCAGAGCCGTAGCGGCGGAAATGTACATTTCAGGACGTTTTTATGTCAGTGGATTATTGTGCATTAAACATCACAGGGCATCCCAGCTCGGTAGGAATAGATGGAGGCTGCAATCCTACTTGCAGAAATATGAGGAAAAATCCTCTGCAACAACCTGGAGAGTAATTTCCTACTTATCAACAGATCCAGTTGGACAGAGTCTTCTATAAAGGCTAACATCCTCTCTCTGAGTGTTGCTGTTTGTGCGTCTGTGGGTCTTATAAATCCGGCATCTTTAGCTTTCCACTTCCAAGTTGTACGGCTGATTCTTGATTCTCAGGTTAACTGAGCTCATCTCTGAAGGTTCTTTGAGACATTAAACATTAATTGAAACGATATGGCCTAATTTCCCCTTTTTATACATTTTGATTGCCAACTTGCCACTGAGGTTTCCCTTCACTTAAGCAAAGTTTTTGTTAGATAATTGTCTTCAAGACATCCTGAGAAATCATGGAATCACAGTTTTCCTCCGAGGTCGAACTGTTGACTGCACAGGTGAAATTTTAATGATCACTGGACTGAACAAGTTCCAACTGTGAAATTCAAGGCTGTGGCGATAACTTCAAAAATAAACAATAGTCGCTTACCTAATGCTGTACGGCTGTTCTTAATAAGAAAAACTAGATTTAACCACACACTGACAAAAATACCATTCTACAAGTAATTCATGTAAAGATTATTCTGTTTATTTTTTATTTGTTCACTGAGAATTATTATGATTTAACAGATGAAAAATGTATTTTCTTACTTACTTTCCTCCCCAGTAAAGCTTTGTTGTGATCACCAAGCTTGAGCGCCTAAAATTATGGAGGGAAAGAAACAGAAAAAAAGAGGAACGTCATAACCTGGTGACTGACACAGGCAGCATCAGAGTGCTTCACTGTGCTCTCCGCTCAGACAACAGATACTTGCCGTTAAGTGATTGGGAGGCCCCCTTTCAACCTTTCAAACACCTGATGCTAACAATCATCAAAGTGGGGTTATGTGCTGTTTAGACAGAAGATTATGCATATCTAGAGATGTGTTTATGTGAATGAGAAATGCTTATGTTCTGAAGTTGCAATAAGCTTTAGGGATGATTCTTATACTTTTTCACTTGAATTCTCTGAGAATAGAACCCTTTATCAGGATTCAAATTAAAGCTTTATTTTTTTTGGCATTTCCATAAACATATGAACAATTTGCTGGAAAGCAGAAAGACCTTATGCTTTTAAAACAGTTTTAGTTCTTAAAACACATCATCTTAACCTGCATCCCTACAAGCCAGCAGGTTTATTTTACATCTCAGAAAAAAAACTGTCTACTTTATTGGATTATTGATCTCACCGTTCCTTTGTAAAGAGTTTTTGTTAAAAAATAAAAATCTCCAATCTCTGATTAAGAGATAGAATGGGATGTTGATAAGGGCATGGCACCATGGCTGGACTTTGGATCGTAGGAGAAGACCCAGATATGACAGCTGTTAGTTTCACTAGCAGAAGGAAACTCCCACACACCGATATAACTAAAATTATGTTTAATTGCTGCGATTTCAATGAAGGGACCTTCATCAGGCAAACACATTATAATTTTGACTCTAATTTCCAAACGTTTATGTGTGAGCAACGATCTACTGGGGGAAACAAATCACGCATGTTGTAATTGATTTAAATATTTACCAGTTAAGCCCAAAATTATGAATGCATACGGCATTTAAAGTAATCGTTTAATTTCACTAATATGCTTCTTCTAACTGGAAGTAAAGTGAACGTTTTGGAGTGACACTGCAAGAGTCCTGAATATTATATTAATTAATTTTATTATATATATATATATATATATATATATATATATATATATATATATATATATATATATATATATATATATATATATATATACACATGTACATATACACACACATATATATATATATATACACACATGTACATATACACACACACACATATATATATATATATATATATATATATATATATATATATACACTCACCGGCCACTTTATTAGGTACACCTGTCCAACTGCTCGTTAACACTTAATTTCTAAGCAGCCAATCACATGGCGGCAACTCAGTGCATTTAGGCATGTAGACATGGTCAAGAGAATCTCCTGCAGTTCAAACCAAGCATCAGTATGGGGAAGAAAGGTGATTTGAATGACTTTGAACGTGGCATGATTGTTGGTGCCAGAAGGGCTGGTCTGAGTATTTCAGAAACTGCTAATCTACTGGGATTTTCACGCACAACCATCTCTAGGGTTTACAGAGAATGGTCCGAAAAAGAAAAAACATCCAGTGAGCGGCAGTTCTGTGGGCGGAAATGCCTTGTTGATGCCAGAGGTCAGAGGAGAATGGCCAGACTGGTTCGAGCTGATAGAAGGGCAACAGTGACTCAAATAACCACCCGTTACAACCAAGGTGGGCAGAAGAGCATCTCTGAACGCACAGTACGTCGAACTTTGAGGCAGATGGGCTACAGCAGCAGAAGACCACATCGGGTGCCACTCCTTTCAGCTAAGAACAGGAAACTGAGGCTACAATTTGCACAAGCTCATCGAAATTGGACAATAGAAGATTGGAAAAACGTTGCCTGGTCTGATGAGTCTCGATTTCTGCTGCGACAGTCGGATGGTAGGGTCAGAATTTGGCGTCTACAACATGAAAGCATGGATCCATCCTGCCTTGTATCAACGGTTCAGGCTGGTGGTGGTGGTGTCGTGGTGTGGGGAATATTTTCTTGGCACTCTTTGGGCCCCTTGGTACCAATTGAGCATCGTTGCAACGCCACAGCCTACCAGAGTATTGTTGCTGACCATGTCCATCCCTTTATGACCACAATGTACCCAACCCATGATGGCTACTTTCAGCAGGATAATGCGCCATGTCATAAAGCTGGAATCATCTCAGACTGGTTTCTTGAACATGACAATGAGTTCGCTGTACTCAAATGGCCTCCACAGTCACCAGATCTCAATCCAATAGAGCATCTTTGGGATGTGGTGGAACGGGAGATTCGCATCATGGATGTGCAGCCGACAAATCTGCGGCAACTGTGTGATGCCATCATGTCAATATGGACCAAACTCCCTGTGGAATGCTTCCAGCACCTTGTTGAATCTATGCCACGAAGAATTGAGGCAGTTCTGAAGGCTAAAGGGGGTCCAACCCGTTACTAGCATGGGGTACCTAATAAAGTGGCCGGTGAGTGTATATATATATATATATATATATATATATATATATATATATATATTTATTAAGTGTTTTTTAGTTTGTATACACCATAATTTTTACCGTGCCGTCATTTTTGTATTGATGATGATCAAGGGCAGAAACCTCAGTCGCATGGGTCAAATCAATACATGGCTGCTCCTACTCATGGCTCTGTGTTGTATTATTGACATAAACATCACACAAGTGGGTGATGGCCTTACTCAGCTGCCTGTTCCTTCCTGCGCCACTAAATCCCCTCATGAGAACGCCCGGTCTGAAATGTCAGCTTCAGTAAGTCTTAACTGTGGTAGCATCAAAACGCCCACCAGTGTAATGTTGTCAGCCCAGTACACGACACCACTGTGAGCGACATAATGACGGCGCCACATCAGAACGAAGCGGCAGCAGCTAAAAGTCCCCACATTTACTGCAGACGCTGCAGTGAACGCACATGTGTAATGACTAATAATGGGGCCGATGTTAATGTTGAAACAATGTGAAAAATGTTATTCCGCTCCTGCACCCGTCATTATTTGAGGTCCCACAATTCGAAAGGAATAAAAGATTCAATTATTGTAAATCGGTGAGTGATATTAAATGGGCCACATGTCAGTTTGTAAGATCGTGTAACTTGTCCTTTCCAGTCTCTTACAGAGCTCATTACTCATCAAAAGAACTGGGCGTGCTTAAAGAAGTCCCTGAATTGAATATTTGAAATTGATAGAAAAGGAAAATGCCTGCAGGCAAATGCTCACACAGTGAATACGTTTTGCTGCAGTTCTGTGACATGATATCTGTGCATGTGTGAACATGAACACATGTGGCAGATTTGAGATTTAGCTTTAAATAACAAATAAAACAGAGCAAGGATCACATTTGCCGTTTTTCACATGTAGGATAAAGAGCTGTGTGTCCGTGCTTCACAGATGACACTGCATGCATGTTGTTCTAGATATGGATCTCTTCACATACTGAAATGTTCTCTCGATCGGACACACTAATGTCTTCATTACCTCCAGCATTTCTTCTTGATGATGTTTCCAAGAATGATTTCGGCCCTGCAAGGCAACACAAAAGAGAAGGGGCTATTAAACTGCATTTTAAAGTCAGGATCATTTCTAGCAGAACATCAATGCTGCAATTCACTGCTGCTAAACGGAAGAGGACAGTGTATAAACAATCACTGTCGTCATAAAAGGGAAATCAACGATGTGCAAAGTTTCTCAAACTTAAAAGAAAATGCTGCGACGCACGTAAACATGTTAAAGAGAGGAGAAGTGAAGAAGGGATTTTTACCCTGGTGGATATTCTGAAGTCAAATGAACCGATTCTTACAGAATGTCCTTATTGCTTTTATGAAATCTGTTACTCCTTGTTCAGTGCCTTGCAAATGATTCATAGCCTTTAAACCTTTTCACTTTGTCTCATGCTTCAGTCTCAAACACAAATGTATGTCATTTGGATGGTATGAGATAGACCAACACAGCGCAGTTCATGGTGATAAACCGGAAGGGACAAAAAGACAAAAAAAGAATGGTGTAAATTTTTTCAAATTACTTTTCATATTAAAATCCAAAGAGTTATGGTTTTATAGGACCACCTTTTGGTGGTGGGGGTGGGTGGGGGTTTGGATCTGGGGTGGTTGTCTACCAACTTTCACCATCCAGAGACTATAAAATTTCCCCGTTCTTTACTAAACAGCTCAAGCTCCACCAGACTAAATGGATAGCAAATGGGGACATCACTTCTAGAGCACTGCAATAGATTCTCGTTTGGATTTGGTTTTGGGCTCTAGCTGGGTTATCGAAACGTGTGAGTTTGCTTTGATCTAAACCATGCCATTGTAGCTCATCCTGTATGTTGAGACTTGTTATCCTGCTGAAAAGTGAACCTCCACCCCAATCTCAAGTCTTTTGCAGCCTCCAACAGGCCGTCTCCAGCAGTCCCCTGCTGGAGAAAATCGTCACCACAACGCGATGCTGCCACCACTATGTTTTACTGTGATGATGGTGTGTTCAGTTAGTTTTCCTCCTAACACAGGGCTCTATACTTGAGCCCAGAAGTTTAATTTTGGTCTCATCTGACTTGAGCATCTTCTTCGACACGTTTTCTGGGCCCTCTACATGATGGGGTGTATGCTGCGAACATGACTAAGTAAGTAAGTTCAGAAGGTGCTAAAAGTGACAGTGTGTCTTAATCCTGGTCCATCTGAACTGTGCACCTTTCAGTGTAAATATATTTCATTGTAAATGAATAGGTGTATATTAGGCCAAACTATGACCCTTTTATTCTTTTTTGACCCATTTTATTAGTCTAAATGCTTACAGACTAAATACTAGCTTTACATTAACCATCCAAAAACAGCTAAAGCTGAATGGCTTGTTTAAATACATGCTTAACTTTTGTTCGACCAAGAAATTAGGAACTCGCAAACAAGTATGTCAAAGGTTGCAATTAATGTGTTTCAAAACCTATGGGGCCAATTTCAAATTCAAATAAACAAAAACCTGCAATCCAAAGTCAGACATCAGAATGTAAAGTATAATTGGAATCAGCTCATTTCACATCAAACTCCTGCAGAATCACACAACACCCACCTGCCGCCTGCGTAAACCTCAGCTGTGTCAAACAAGTTGACTCCGCTCTCATAGGCGATGGTCATCAGCTGCTCTGCAACCTGCCAAGACGTCAGACCGAATGCACAAACACACACAGAAGGGGGGGAAAAAGAGAATACGAAAAGGTCTGTGGGGACAGTTCATTCATCATGTTTACTATTTTGACAACCGTTGGTTTCCTCATGTAAAAATGTCCAGAGAAGGACCTAAAACACTGATCAAAAAGTTGAAATATAGGACAACCAATTAAAGCATGCAACAGCATATTTTATCTTAACGTCATTAGCGATGCTTTCCAGCTGCAAGGCTCACTCGGAGCAGGAATAATATTTAAAGTAACTCGTTTATGTAACTTGTTCTTATAGAAGCGACCCTCAGCACAAGTACAACATTTAGCAACAGAGCTGCATCCTCTCAGCCGCGATTAAACAACGCATGGTCTCTCACAGGAAATACTGATTCATCATGCGGAAGTATAATATGGGTGTAAAACTTGTTCTTATTGAGACTCGACGTTGCTTTGCTCTTTAAAGGGGCCATAACAACAAATGTCTTTCTTCTGAGGTTTTGGGGTGTAATATGATCTGTTGTGCACTGTTGAGGCCGTGTTAATGTCAAAACTCAATACCAAAGGCTCTGCTCAGGCGCAGTCAGCTTTGTCTCTTTGGTTAAAAATGGCCAGATCAGAAAATGGGTTGTCTTTCCACAAAGGTTTTCTTTCCACTTAATTGTCCAATCAGAGCCCACCATCAAGCAAACAGCCTTCCCCCTCCCAGATTTCCAAATATGGTTGTAGCCAATCAGAGTGAAGTCAACTTAGCAGAGCTGCATTTCATTACCGCACCCAACCGTTTTACTGAAGACATTTGGGCTGACAAAACAACTCGCTGATGCTGTTTTTTTTTTTATGAAATCCTTTGGAGAATTCAGATATGCAGCAATATCAACTGCATGAAATGGTTTATACAGTGACGTCATAGCACCTTTAACATAATTGCTTGTTGCACAACTTGTGAAGTTAATGCAACATACCTTTATGTGACCTACCAAAGGTAAAAAAAAAAAAAAAATCACGGAAAATAAAAATTTGGTATCTTTATTAGTAGAGAAACGGAAGAAGACTAAGTACACCCAATAATTTAACAGGTTTTAGAAGCACTTATAAGCAAGAATAACATGATATATTTGTTTCCTGTGTGACATTTTCTGTGGAGAAAATTTGGTCTATTTTCATTACAACATCACGTCAAGTCATCCACACATTCACTATTCCCAGATTTCATTTGGTCTCAACACATGCTTTTCAGGCTGGTTCAGGTTTGGACCTTTGCTTCACCATGATTCTTTTTTTTTTCATTCAACCTGTTGTGTGTGGGATCACCGTTCTGTTGCTGATCCTGTTTTGCTGGAGTTCAAGTGAACCCCGTGACTTTAAAGTAGGTCTCATTGCTGCAAACAAAGCCAAAATCCTAATTTTTCCACCATCTTGCTTGACAGCATTATGACGTTTTTGCACTGATGTGCTGTGATTGTGTTGTACGTTTGTAATGGTCTAGCTCAGGGGTCACGAATTAAAAATCAGCGGGGTCCGAATAAAGAAAACCAACAACCAGTAAAGGTCCGGACACATTTTTAATTACAATCCGTTACTTCAAACAGTATTTAACACTGAAATAAAATGTTTATGCATCCACAAAAAATAACATAAAAATAGAACGTTTTTCTATTTTAAAATCCAAAGTGCTTTTTGAAATAGAGAACCACAATCTTTCACAGTTTGGTATATAGACAATTTCCTGACTTTCACATCTTTTATAAAACACCTGAACTTTTTTTAATTTCTTTTTTATGGCTTAATGAGACAAGTGAGCTTTAGGCTGCCCTGCAAGGGTTTTAAACCTTAGTTTGATTGGCAACAAAGCCAACCTCAAGCACATATCAAGGTGCTCCCTGTCACATTCAATATAAACCAATTTTATGATCATACAAGGCCAAACACAACCTTGGAAATGCAGGACACATCACCAACACTATCATGACATAATACATTTTAATTTGACACAGATTGCTTTGCCCGTTATTGTTCACCAATTAATAATTACAGTTTATAAAAAGGCATGATTTAACTTTTGAAGTTTAATAAAATGGTTATATTTTAGCCCAGTCACTGGAGACCTGTCCAGGATGAACTCTGTGTCCGCGCTCCACTTTAACTTCATAAAAAAACTCTCTGAGAATCACCTTTCTCTGGCCTCACCCAGGTAGAACCCGTTCTCCAGTCCATGTTGTAGCTGCAGTTTATTTGTTTTATCTTTTTGATGTAGTTTTCTTAACAATCTGTAAGCATCAAAATCCTTGTCATTTTATTTAGTGTCCTGGAGCGCAGCTGCTCATCAGGTGATCACTGCTGGATACCGACAGCAGATACAGCTCTGTCTTCTTTGCTAAGAACAGCGCAGGTTTTTTTTTTTTACTTTTTCCGAATCGAACCCAGTCAAATGAAGCACATTGTTTCACAGCCCGACTCTTGTTCTTCAAGGGTCATGCTAAATTAGCCTGAGCTAGCGCGTTACTCTTCTTTGTGTTTAAATAAAACATAACAGCGAATCACGAGGAGATCCCTGGTTGGTCGCCGCGTTTATCAGCGAGGGAATAAACGCTGACAGACGACATGGCCACAGGTGGAAATAACTCATTGATTAACTGCAGGAGGAGATTGACGCTTACCGAGGGAAGTTGTTGTCAGCTGCTGAACTTTCTGACCTGCTGGTTCGCATTAATCCATAGAAACCTTTGACCACCGCTACTTTCATTCATACCATCTGTGGCCAGTTTAAAATGCTCTCCCAAAGGTTAAAATGATGAACACCGATAAACCTCAGACTGGCCATGTCCGCTTTGGAAAGACCCGCCCTGCTCTCATTCTGATTGGCTAATGTCCCGCCTCTGCCAGGTTTGATTGGTTGAGAGCAGCTTCGGTGCAAAACCTTGATTAAAAAGTCTAGACGGGACTTTTTAAGATCAATTTCCAAATGACGGAAATCCGTCGCAGCGACGGAGAACTTTAACCCCCGAGTTAGACACTGTCGTCGGACAACATGCAGTAATATATAAATGTTTTAAATGAGGTTGGGTCCGGATTAGGTAGCAGCTGGGTCCGGATCCGGACCGTGGTCCGCTAATCCGTGACCTCTGGTCTAGCTTAAACTTTTTGGTCTCATTTTTTATGTGTCCGTATATGGTTGACTAGAACACCAGTCAATAGGTTTAAGCTTAATTCAGACACATCTTTGGTAATCTATTAAGACTGCTATAATATTTTGAAAGAGGATAGCCTTTTGCCTGGTAACCATTTTAAAAATCCTTTTAATTGTATTGAAAATGGAAAAGAGAGATCATATTATCCTATTTTAGCTTCCCTTCATTGGCTTCCTGTTAAATCAAGAATATAATTTAAAATTCTTCTTCTAACGTATAAAGCCCTTAATAACCAGTCTCCATCATATATCAGAGCTCTGATTACCCCGTATGTTCCTAACAGAGCACTTCACTCTCAGACTGCAGGTCTGCTGGTGGTTCCTAGAGTCTCTAAAAGTAGAATGGGAGGCAGATCCTTTAGCTATCAGGCTCCTCTCCTGTGGAACCAACTCCCAGTTTTGGTCCCTGAGGCAGACACCCTGTCTACTTTTAAGACTAATCTTAAAACTTTCCTTTTTGACAAAGCTTATAGTTAGAGTGGCTCATGTTACCCTGAGCTACCTTTATAGTTATGCTGCTATAGGCTTAGGCTACTGGAGCACATAAAGACCACTTTCCCTCACTCTGCTTCAATCTCCTACTACTCTTCAATTTTGTATTATTTGCTATTATTCCAGCATTTAACTTTGTGTTCTCTGTTTTTTTTTTCTCTTAATAGTAGCTACACCAGGCCTGGCATTTAGCTTTGACTCCATCCTGTGGAGCAGATCAGCTGAGTTTCTACTGTCAACAATGTCATGTCCTCCTATAGATGAAACATTTGGCTCCGTCTTTAGGTGTTCTCTTGTGAGCATATTGGCTGAGCTTTTACTTCAACTAACTGTATGTGCTCTCTTTCATCCTCTAGACTTAAAATCTGGTTCAGAGCTTATCTGCCGTCAGCCGTGTTTCCTAGATGAAGACATGTGGAGCTAGTACCCCCATTACCTTTTGTACTTTTCTCTCACATAGAAAGTACTCCTGGATCAGTGCTTCGGTATTCTTTTTGTGTCTCTACTCTGTCTTCTCTAACCCCCAGTCAGTCTTGGCAGATGACCGTTCACACTGAGCCTGGTTCTGCTGGAGGTTTCTTCCTGTTAAAGGGAAGTTTTCCTTTCCACTGTCGCTTCATGCATGCTCGGTATGAGGGATTGCTGCAAAGTCAATGACACATTGCAAGCGACTGGTCATTGTCGCTGCATGGTCATCTAGGAGGTGTGTATGCTGCAAGTCAATGACTTGATGCAATCTGCTGGACTTCCTTAGATAGTAAACTTTTTGGCCAATCTGTCTGCATGATTCAACAGAACTGACTCTGGCGCCTTGAGATGACATGTTGTAAATTGAATCATTGTTATTAAATTATACATTAAACTTGTTAACTAGTGTTGTTTGTTTCTTTGCTTTCTTTTTACAGTTTCTCATCGCCTGAATATTATGGATATTGGGTGAATTTGCTATTACGTTTTCTACTTGAGAACTAAACATTCACAATCAAAAGTTTATGAATTTCAGATGAACATTTTGGTGAAAGATCCAGTTTCATCAAAGGCTAAGTTGTAAAAAAAAAAGCCAAATTTTTCATGGATCTGAATAACACTGGACTTAGCTGTAACTGACACCTGATAACTAATGACAATGGTGCGCTACTAAATCCCAGCAGCTGTACTGGATTTTCTCTTCAGTCCTCCTGGTCTCTATAAACTGAACTGAAGGGGTCTGTTATAAAGTCGATTTTGAATGTTGTCAGGACAGCGACTCTTCTTTAGGGGTCGCTACAGACCTAGTACGTATGTTTACAGTGGAGGCTGTATATACTGTGCTTCATTTGTACTGTATTAACTGGAATAAAACATCAGTTTTTGGCAGAATTTTACATACAGAAACATTATTTGTTTGGTTGGTGAGAAGAGGGAGTCTCACAAATCCTGCCAAGAATCCCTCCTTTCATCTATAATTAGTTCAATGTTCTTTTAGGCTTGTGGGGATACATCTGAATTCAAGGATGTTTTAATAACTGGAGGCATAAAAAATATAGCCTAAAGCTGAAGGGATATTAGGTTAAACTATACTTTTTTGACATGTTCTCCTTTTCCTCATTTAAAAACTTGATAAACAGACTAAAAAGAAAAATGGTTTCAGGTTAAGGCCATAGCAAGAGGGCTCCGGTTAGGCCACAAATTGCTACACATGTAACACCTGTACATAAATGACTCAATATCCACGGAGCTTTTGCGTCTAGTATGGGTCCAGAGGGAGAAGTTGTGGCTTCAGAAACTGACTGAGGTGTTACAGGCCGTTGCTGGAGCCTCAAATACTAAGTCAAATTTGTACAATACATCTAGCCTAAAAACACAGTTTCACAGTTATATAAAATTAATATTACAAAGCATTTCTCTAAATTCAACACTAAATCCAACTTTAAAAAACACTTTAGTTACTAAATTATTCAATCTTGCCCCTCTACATCTATGAATTTATCACACAGAAGAGTGGATTCATACTGTTGCACTGGGTTCCCCGCACAGAACTGGGAAAAAGGTCTTTTATTTACTCGGCTCCGTCTACATGGAATATGTTGCAAAAAGATGGGAAATTAACTGAACTTATTTCATTGAGTACTTTTAAGTCCAGACTGAGAGCACTAGAGATGACTTCTTTAAATTCTGACTGTTTTTCTTAATTTTTATGCCATTTCAGTTGTGTAATTGTATAACTTTTACTGCCTCTTGGCCAGTACTCTCTCGAAAAAGAGTCTCTTAATCTCAATGGGACATACCGGGTTAAATGAAGGTTGTATAAAACATTTATTTAAAAAAATAAAATCTTCTCAGGCTGAGGTTCTTGGAGATGGACACAAATGCAAACAGGCAAACAGAAGCAGCATGGTGCGTTGAAAAGAGCTTACAAAATAAAAAGCAAAAAGTTACGCCTTGACTTGAGAGCAATTAAAAAGCAGCATGGCAGCAAACACGCATGGACATGGGTTGGTTTGGCATGAACAGAACAGTAACAATCCAGCGAGGAGCAAATGAGAAACGGGAGCTTAAATATCAGGGAAATCAGGAGGGAAGTGTGAAAAAACACACATTGCAAAGGAGTTTAGGGAGCAAACATATACAAATTATTATTCACTTGTTTAAGAAAACAAGATTAATAAAATTGTATATATATATATATATATATATATATAGACACCAGCACCCCTCGTATATATACATATATACAAAGATGCTCGGAGTTGCACCATTTTCCACAAACCATCAGATGCTGTGACTCAAGAGGACGCTGTTTCACTGACACCTCCAGAACAAACATTGTGCTCCTTAAGTTCAAAGACTCAATATTCAATGTCCCTCACAGTCCCAAAGGGAAAACTAGACAACCTTAAGGACCGGTGACTTAACTATAAAGTCTTTTCTGTCAAGCTGTCAAACATCAGTCTTCAAAAACACATTTGAACAGTAAAGATTATAAAGTTAATAAGAGTACAGGCTACCTACATGTTAAATAATAAAGGTACTTGACTGAATGCCAATATGAATCAGTGGTATTTTAATGTAGCCTGATAAAAATACCAAAATGCACATATAAGAACTGGAATCACTGACAAAACACACGTTTGTGATCGGCGTGGCCGCTGACTGAACTTAATTGACTGCCTTAACGAAGATAGCAGCTTGGTTAAGCAGCAAGATAGCAGCTTACTCTGCTATCTTGGTTTTGTAAAAGCCCTTAGGAAAATTGTTGGCTTTATGCCTGAACTTCAAACTGGATGCAGTTACAGAACAAGCTAAGGTTCCTCAGGAACTCCGGCAGAAGGGGAGGCTTGTCCTGAAGAGGCTGTATAAATTGATCTGAATTAGGAGAAACTACGTTTTATTAGTTGTGTTGAGCTATTTGAATTATTACTGTTTGATTTGTCTTTGCAAACAGCTAAAAATGTGCACTTTTTGTCAGTAAAATCTGCTGTGAGCTTTTGAATAGTTTTAGATGCGGCTACAAAGTGAGTCAAAGTTACAATGTGAAGATGTAATGCAAATCTATCACCATCTTAATGATCCATAATTTAAAGATTTTTCAGATTTAGTATAACAATTACTTTCAAAGTCCATCAATATGCAGAAACTGTATGAATACTAATGGGATTTGACTACTTTCAAGAAAAGTTAGGAGGACAGAGAGCTAAAAAACACCGGGACATGGAGAACAATGTCCACAATGTGAAAACGTCTCAGTGAGAGTCCCTGAGGCCTGGACTGTTCGGACAGATAGAGCGGAGAGAAAAGTTAAGTAATGTATAAAAGAGGGACTACTAAAGTGAAAGTATCAGAAAGTGAGGAGCTGGAGAAAATGAACTGTGTTTGTTTTCCCTTCTGCATGTTACTGAGTGCAGGTGAAAAGCACACGTCTCAGCACCAGAGGGTTATCATTACTACAGTGATGGAACAACAGGCTCTTTTTTAATGCAAAGGTCCAAATGGTCGAAGATAATTTAAAGGTTACCAAGATGGTGGAAATTGAATGAAACGAATAAAAAGAAAGGAGTAAGCGAGAAGCAAAAAAGGCATTAAACTTGTGTCAACTTGATAAATGTGCAGGTGTGAGCACATTAAGAAACAAAAGCTGGCACGACACTTTAGGCTTCTCTTTTTTCCCTGGTCTGCAAAGCTTGATAGAAAATAAAAGTTTGACAGATAGAAGGAAAACAATAAAAGGCAACATTTTTCCTCATAACCCCAGATGTAAGGCCGCCACACCTCCCACATCCTACCCACACAGCCTCGACAGAGGACTTTATGACGGCGCTGCTTCCTCCCCTCCAAACTCCAAACGGCACCAGAATCAGAACTGTAACACTGAGGCTTTTCATAACTCACTCTGCAATTTATAGATCTGATTTTGACCTTTCAGAATGAGTAAGCAATGCAAACTTGCTTACCCACACACTCATGTCAACTTTCCGTCTGGAAACCAGGTATTTTAAAATAGAACCATATACGGACACATAAAAGGACTTAGAAAAATGTATATATGCATACATAACTACGGGATGAGAGGAAACTTGACCCGACAGAACATTATGCTGCTCTTCTGTTGATGTGGCACATACACACACGGCCATATTGATTGCTTTTTAATTTCTGCTTCATCTTGTTTTAGGTTGATCAGAGTCCAATCCATGGCTTTTTGTTTTCCTTGGGTGACACAGAGGCCTTTTCTTTGCCTACAGCCACAAGGCTGAATTAATGGAAACCATGTGCTGTGGTGAGGATGGCAAGGGAGGTAGAAAAAGGGAGGTACAGAGAAGAAAGGCTATCTAAAAGCTACTAGATGACAAGGACATGTAACGCGGTTGTTTGAAAGGGAAGACGGGCAAAAGAAAAAATGAGCTCTCCTTTACAATTCAATCCAATTTTATTTATATAGCACCAATTCATGATATATGTCATCTCAGGGCACTTTATAAAGTCAAATTATACAGATTGGTCAAAAAGTTTCCTATCTAAGGAAACCCAGTATATTGCATTGAGTCTTGACAAGCAGCATTCACTCGTCATGAAAGAGGGTAGAGCCACAGGAAGAGTCGTCTGCATTGTCCATGGCTTTGCAGCAATCCCTCATACTGAGCATGCATGAAGCGACAGTAGAGAGAAAAACTCCCCTTAACAGGAAGAAACCTCCAGCAGAACCGGGCTCAGTATGAACGCTCATCTGCCTCGACCGACTGGGGGTTAGAGAAGACAGAGCAGAGACACAAAAGCACAGAAGCACACATTGACAAACAGACAGAAATCTTCCAGACATAAATCTGCAGAGTTTGCTAAATGCTCATGGGACTTTTACTAGAACCGCTTAATTTGGTCATATGATTAAGCTTTTAATACAATACAGAGAGTAACTTTGTGGAAATGCAGCTGATGCTGACGGTTAGGTTTGGTGGGGGATTTGTGATGGTAAGGGTCGACTTCTCTTCCAAAGGCAACCATCATAAAGCACGTGACGTCTTTGACACTTTCAAATACCAGGAGACTTTAAAATAAAAGTCTGCTAACATCTGTTGGAAAACTCAAAATGTGTCTTCACTTGGTCCTTCAGGAAGATAATGATGAATCCCGTTCCCAAGACCGAACACAGGTAGGCGTCAGTAGAAGAGAAGACAGACCAACAGAGGACCTAGGACTCCGAACGATCTGGGAAGATTTTGGAAAGAGGAATCAAGAAGCCCTCTCTCTGTGCTCCAGCCTTGTGACATGGGACAGGAGATGACTAAGTGCTGTCCCGCCATCAAACGTTTGCTGTGCCAAGCATTTAAAGCGGGGGTATTAGTAATTGTACCACCTGTTTTTTTTTTCTTTTCCTCCCAAAATATATATTCTGTACCTTCATTACAGGTGGGCCAAGTTCAAACCTCTACAATAAGAGATGCATTTATTTTAAGGTGTGTTCCACATCTATACCAGGGCTGCCAATAATGTTTAGCCACATAGCCTCTGCACCAAAATCAACAAACTGTGGTTGTGTTGCTTTCTTTCCCCTGGTATTTCCTCTGCGAGTTTCAGCACTGGGTCAATCATGTAATATTAACACTGCTTCCCCGTGAGCTAACAAGCTATTCCCTCATAACTCCCTTCTGTTGAAGTAGCCTAAAGTGGCTGAGAAATATCTGTGACATTGGTGTTGGCACCAGGGACATGCTGAATAATGGAGTGAAAAAAAGTCCAGGTTTTTTTTTTTTTGGGGGGGGGGGGGGGGGGGGGTGCATCATGTAACTAGATGGCACTTAGCCCTTAGGAAGGAAAAATAACTCTGTTACATAAGCATTTTCTTTCTCTGTCCCCCAGGATCAGCTCTGCTCTCTTTTCTGTCACGTTGTGTACATGAGGGTCTGATGACCAGGGCCAGGACCCTCAAACCAACGTCACATGATATTAATCTTAAAGAGCAAGACCGTGAAGGGGACCTATGTTCACATATAAACACATAACGTGTGTCCTCTGCCTCTAAAGGCACAGTGGTGTTTGAAAGTTCCCATGTTGTATACCTGCTAAAATGAATGAGCTATCTTGATCCGGAGGCTTAACGATCCCATTATTCTGTTATCTAAATATTTCTAGTGGCTCATTCACGTTTTAAACATTGCCAAACAGCTACTGAACTAAAAATTTCATTAAAAAAACTTGAAGAGATTGCTTAACTATAACAAAGCACTTTAATTGCCTAAACGTCATGTATAAAAAATCCAGATCAGGAATTAAAGGAAGATTATGGGTTGTTCGTACAGATAGAGCTGAGTGAAAAGTTAAGTGATGCATAAAAGAGGGACAACTGAAGTGGAAAAGCATATCAGAAACTGAGCGGCTGGAGAAAATGAACTGTATTTATTTCCCTTCATCAGGAACAAAACTATGATAGACTAATATGGAAAAACAGCACCGACACCAAATTTAGGTCTTAATTGTGACATAACTCCTGTCCAATGTTGGAATAACCTAGGTGAATAGGTGTCAACATCCGCAAACTAATAGTTTTGTTAAAGCACCTATTGATTCATTCGATATTCAGTCTTCTTGAGTCCATACCTGTCAGCAGCGCTGGCGAATCCGATTAATCTGGAATAAAGTTCAGCCGCCACCTGTTTTTTTCACAGTTCGACAGTAAATCTGATGAAATCATTCCTGTTTCAGCTCAGTCAGAATGACCAAAATTACTCTTATTTGCCTAATGTGAAAGGAGTCAGGGAGACCTTATTTAGACGGTTTTGTGGCTTTATTTAAAGACAGAAGTTTGGATAAACTCATATTAATGTGTATTTTACACAATCTGGGAGAGATGAAAGGAAGATCTTGCGGCTGGGTGAGCTTCAGGTGGACCAATTCACAGCATTTGACTTAAATGCGGGCCTGGCTGTCGATGCCTTTCTGGGCATCAGCTCATACCTGCTTCCGTGCGTGACGTCATGGGGGAAGTGTTGGCTTCATCCTTGGGTACATTTTCCGGATGCCTGAAGGTGCCATGTTCATGTGTTCAAACATTTATATGGAAGTAGAAGCTCCAGTGTCCAGCTAGCATGCAAATCCAAGAAGGAAAAGGCTTTCTGTCTCTCGTGATGAATGAGTTTTAGCGCATAACGAGAAACAAGGCCTGTACCTACATGAGTAGAAATGCCACTCAAAGGTGAAGAAGGCACCAAGAACACGAGAAGCGAGATCACAGTTTGTGACTGCAGTCGGGGTCAGAGGCCTACGTCTTTGGAGACGTGTCCTGATGTCTGAAGGAACTAGAGTCAAAGCGTTTGGCTAAAATGACCTTTGTTACATTTAGAGGAAAAATGGGTAAGCGTCACATTGTGGAGGCGTTTTCCTACGGGAGGGATTGACACAAGTAAAGTTTTATTTCTGGAGCATCTTTCACAGACATTGATATCACAAAGTGCTTCACAGGGGCAAAAATAATTCAAACAACGGGAGCAAATTAAAGCATGAGCAATCATTTCTAGTTGAGTCTGTAATATGAATGCTCTTAATTTTGAAATATTCTGTAAATGAGCAATGACTAAGTAATGTTTTATGATTGTCAAAGGATAAGGAACTGTCAAAAATGACACCCATGTGTCGAAGACTACTTTTCACAGTTGGAGTTAAGGAAGCAAGATGCTGCCAGATTATAGGAATTAAAGGAAGATTATGTGGAAACACTGTAGCCATATCTTAACATAAAATTCCAGTTTGGGCAGAAATGGGTCTCTTGACTAAATGAATTGGTTGCATGCTGGCTTAAGGACAATAGAGTCACTGTTTTAGATTGGCCATTACAAAATTCTCATCTCAGTCTTATAGAGTGATTTAATTTCAGACCGTGAAATAAAATGTCTTCCAAAGTTCATGTGCATTTCGGTTTAGGGTCGTATTCGACATGTGACAGCAGTCAGCTTACATCCGGCCCAAGAAGGAAATTTAGCATCCTGAATCCTTTTCATCAAAAAACCTCCAGGTCAGGCTGAAATCTTTCAGACCTCGGAAACCAATCTTAAACCTTCAGACCACAAATCCAAAAGTGAGACTGGGAAGTAAAACTCCACCAAGCATTATCGGAATATCATCCCAACATTGAAACATGGTGGTGGAAGCAGTGTGCTGTGAGGTTACCGTTCTTCACATCCTACTGATTATGTTCCAGGGTTGATGAAATAAAATAGTGTATTTTATTTTTATTTTTTGTGTCCGGTCTGGCAGTGTAGCTTTAAGAATTGCTGTCTTAATGCCAAAGAGCAAAGTGCTCCGCTTGATTTATATATACACAACGCTTTATTGGATTTTATTCTGGGACAATTTCATGTTCATTTGACTCAAAAACAGGAAGGTAGAAGAGAAGAAAAAGGAAGAGAAAAAAAATGTGAAAAGTTTAAATTGTTAGTTTTGATTCCAAATTGTCATATGGCTGCTACAAAGGTGAAGACGAGTAGAGATTTAATTAATCACTGACAAAGTAAATCCAAGATTACATCCAAAGCAGCAACAGAACGGCAACCTTATGAACACTTTTGTGAGGCAGAGTGTGTGAATACCGCCATGTAATGATGTGTTACGGCGAAAAATCTAATAAAATCTTAGTTTCATGGTGTGCACACCTCTGCGACCTGGTCATTACAGATGCGGTTTTCTTTGTTCATTTTTGATTGTAAGTCAGAGTAAAAGGAGGAAAAACCTTGGAAAGCATTTCTGTTTCTCTCTTTTCTGCAACACTAATCATTAGAATAAAGTGTACCTTTTTTATATTAATAGCTTGAATTACCTGCGCTGTATTAGCATTTTAGGATCCATCAGAGCATGCCTAAAATGAGTTCAATATAACCACGTTTACAGAAAAATACCGCAATCAAGCAAACAAGAGAAATGTAGGAAAGCGTCCCATACCTCGTCTGTTACCTGCCCTCCAAACGTCACCCATGTACCTGCAGGAGAGAGGGAAAAACAGAGACTTCTCATCACCCGGGAATTTCATCACCATTTCTCCACTGTCAGTCCTTCGTGTCAGTGCCTTTCTGTGTTTGTGTCTGACATCCTGCAGTAAACACAACTAATCCCTGCATTGTGGCGCCACACGATGGAGGCTGTCAGGCTCCCGAGAGGAAAATCTGTCCTGTTCAGAGCTGCCTCTAAGTGCTGAGGGATCACCTTGTGCGAGTGCCCCGTTAGTCACTTTGTCTTTACGGGTGACTGTTTCCGTTTGCCACCGTCATGCATATTTAGAAGACCTTGTCTCACCTGTCCTTATGTGCGTTTCTTATGAATACGTGTCTATCTGTGTGGAAAATTGGCCAGCAGACAAAGCGGAAAAGCCAGACAAAAGGCCGAGCCTCAACTTTCAGAGGACACAATGAATCCTCGGTGCACCATCCCTCGGTGAATACATACCTGGAAGAAAATGCTTCCTATTCAGGTTGTCTCAGAACAGTTTGAGCTATCTGAAAGCTGTCTAAACATCATAAGCAAAGGGGAACACATTCTGAATCAGAAAAATATGCTTTTTCTTTAAACTTTCAAAACAAGGCTCCTGTTTGCATCACAAACTGCAAGCTGATTTATTCTGTCTGAAAAGAAAATTAGAAATGTGAAGAAACTCAGATAGAAATAGACTGTGCCAGCCATGATAATAATATATCACAGAGAATGCTTTTGGAACATTCGTGGCTCTTTACTGCTCCAAGGAAAACTATTCATTACACCATTTGGTTTAGAAAGTGTGTTAAAGTTGATTAAAGTGATCTTTTGAATAAATCTTTAACTATTACCTTCCCGAATGTCTCAAGAAGCCACATTATCTTCAGAGTACTCAAACTTTTTTTAAGTCAGCTCATTAGCATGAAAGCAGAATAGACCTGCCCAAGCAATGAATGGAGGCACCTCATTATTCTCCAACTATAAACATCCCTCTCCCCAGCAACTACACCCTGCCTCCGTCCAGACGGATGGACAGATGGATGTCGGAGATCATGATTTCAAAATACTTCTCAGCTCATCTTACTGAGCGATTTAAGAGTAAAACAAGCCAGATAAATTCAGAGCTACTTGTTAACGTGTGAATGGATGACAATGAATATTATCATTTGTTAGAGTATATTTGCAATCTCTTCCCAGCCTTAATTATTCATTAAGAAATATGTTATTGCAGCTGAAATGCATGAAAAAATATGTTCAATAAAGGGAATTTTGTCAAACCTAAGTCATTTTAAGTTAGGTGGAATATTACTGTTGCATTATACATATGGTGCCTTGTAAAACTATTCCCCTTTAACTGTTTTCACATTTGGCTTGTTGACTTGAAGTGAAAAAGCATTCATGGTTTTCTTCTAACAAATAAAAATCTGAAAAGTGTGGTGTGCCTATGTATTCCCGTTTTAATCGGGTACCTCGGAATAAAATCCAGTGCAGGCAACAGCCTTTATTAGTCACATAATAAGTAAATATTTTGGCAATTTGGTTATTTAATATCAAGCCTTACATACACAATGTACACATATAACATGATGCACACACAATGCACACAGCATCCCATACTGGTAAAAAGAAACCACCAAATCTGACATACATGTAACAAGATCTATACTATAAAAACGTATACAGTACGGGCAAAATTTGTCATACAACTCATATTTATGCATTGCATACTGTATCTGTCCATAACAGGAAGTGAAATTGGCTTGAAAAGGAGTGGGAAGTGTAATCATGTAATGTGTAACATATGTGATGTATTATACACCACACTATACAAGAAAATATACTTGCATAAATGTGACAATGCACATATATGCAATGTGACAATATGACTATGCATATATATATATATATATATATATATATATATATATATATATATATATATATATATATATATATATATATATATATATATATATATATATATATATATATATGCATATTCATAATTAGTGCTGATGGAATACACTGTGGCTTGGCATCCACCTGTCCCACTCTGCTGGACAAAGGTGAGAATACACCACAATGCCACAATACTACCACCACACAGAACGGTGCACCTGACAATTAACTTATTGTTGCTGATAGTAATTGTAGTTACTTGGAAATGTGCATGTTGTGCATTAAAAAGCGAGGTGTAATGTGGACCAGCTGTCAGACAGCCCCCAAACAGCAGGTCCACCTGTTGCCGAGTGTCCTAGGCTCTGCATTAAAAGACATTTCTTTGGAGAGTCTGCTGCCAGAAGAGAGATAATCTTTGAGCAACAGACCCACCACTTGCCAGCCCTAATTTGGTGAAGAGTAAAGTATTTGAAAAAAAAAATGTATAAATGTTGATAGGGATGATTTCTCAATTTATTTATGTATATCAAGACCTCTTTCTGAATTAACTTTAGCTTAAGTTCCTGAAACAGGATGTTGGTTATTATAAATTGCCATAATAGTGGTAATGACAACTGCAGCAATAACGACAACAACAATTGTGAATAACACAAACTTTAATATTTTTGAGATATGGATCATATACAAATATATTCCATGTCTCAAAAATCTTAAAATTAATGTTATTTACAGATGACACAAATATATTCTTTTCTAATGGTAATTATAACATTAAATTATAAATTAAATAGTTTAATTTAGGCGTCACAACTGGAGATATTAAATAGTTCTCACAGTTGCTTCGTGGAAGCAACCATCCTCTGCTTCGGGTTGGACGTTTCACGCCTCTGCATCGTCCATTAATTTCTGATAACCTCGTCAGGTATTATCTCTTACATATAGATTAAATAATTTGGGGCCCAAAACCGATCCTTGATTTGAACTCATCCATCTGCATATATATGATAGAGTCAACCAATGTGTGAATTCATTTCAGCATAGATGCAGCTGTTCTTTCAAAGCCCAAAAGGGTTGTTATTAAACAAACAGCATCCCGGTGACCAAGGAACAAAGCAGCCAAGTCAGGGAGAGACTTGTGGAAACGTTTAAAGTGGGGTTGGTTATGTGCAACATCTAAGATTTTCAAATCTCACTTCATCAACAAACGACAGATATGATACAACTGTACATCTACCGATATAAATGACAGGCCAGGCAGGGGGAGCATAAATCAGAGAAGCAGCAAAGAGTAACTCTGGAGGAGCTGCAGAGCTCCATAGCTCAGGCTGGAGATATAGTCAGGCTGAAATAGACAATTTCCCCACCAAGATTGTCTTTATTAAATTTGGCAAGAAGAACGCCATTACTGGGAAAAAAAAAAACAAGCAACAAATCATAAAAGGTCCTATTTGCAGTCAGTCTAGTAAGCTGTGTAGTGAACATAGCAAACTTAAACACATTTTACTTGTTAATAAAATGTTGAAACAGTGTGTACAGTTTCATGCAGAACTAAAAAACAAAACAAAAAAACTGTATCATGTAGATGTAACAATGGGTTTTCAAGGCCGGAAAACCCGTAAAAGAAAATCAGTATTAACATGTAATCCCAATGGATTCAACAGAAATATTATAATAACAGAGCGACTTCAGCTGTCAGCATCATCTTCTTATCAGATTAAATGCTCTCACTATTAGTATGACGTTACATTTAAATGCTTGCACAACACAAAAAGGCCAGCAGCAGAGGCCGGGATAGTTTGTTGCCGTTTCTTTTTCTTCAGGGAATGCAACAATTTAAGTTTGAATATGTATGGCTACCCTTTAGGTCAAAAGAATCACCTCCTCTCTCGTTCTGCTCCCAATTTCGTCCTCCTGCTGAATCTTTTATCCGCTCACCCCGCATGAGTCCCGGTGCAGAATAAATTTCACACAAAGAGGCTGTTCTTTCTCTGACTTTATTGACCTCCACTCCTAATTTTTTAATAAAGCAAAGCAAAAACAAAAATACCCATCCGCGCATCCCACCAGAGGAGATGCAATGACGTAGCTGCACTCATTATTCTGTACAGATGAAACCCTAAAGTCACACTGGCTCTGTCACGCCATAATGCATTACCACAATCTAATAAGGAGCAGAAAGTTTTGAATCCTGACATGTATCACCAGCGGACTGGCAATCACAGTTTTATTCACCGGAGGAGTGACGGGCGGTTGGCTGGAGCAATGTCAGCGCCTGAGGGCTACGTCTCTTCGGGACATTGTTAATGCTAGTAACCATGGCAGCTTTGGTTATCCTCAAATGCAGCTTGAAGCAGAGCCATTACAGGACGACCTGATAATGCTGCAGCGCAGCTTCATTTCACGCGTTGCTACCTTTAAACACATTCCGCACACAGGTTTCTGCACACATACGAGGTCTCAATCATCCCTCTTAGCTGACGCCAGAGCGGGAGGAATGGAACCACAGCTGATGGAGTCCGGTCGCAGCTCTGGGCTTTTTTGTTTGAGACCCGGCGTGGGATGATAAGCCTGCAGCGCTCTAACGTCAGGGCCGCTGCTCCTCTCGACCCAGCTCTGCCTTCTGTTTGACGGAAGTTAAAGTCCCGACTGCATCAAGCTGAGGGTGGAAAAAGCTGGAGGTGTCGCTTGGATCCTGCTTTGGAGCTTCAGTTAATGCACTGAGCTTTTTGTATCTTTTGCTAATACAATTTAACTCAGTCGTTTCTCACAAAACAAGTTATCCTACAAAAAGGAGTAGTTTACTGGCAGATGTTTTTTTAGGTCTTTTTTTAACCCAAATGTACAAAGTGGTTTTCTGTAACAGGGTGTGATAGATGGTACATGTTTAAGACAAAACCTTTATGGGGCTTCCATTGACCTGATCACCAAACTCTTCTTTGCCAGCTTTTCACACACTGGCTGCAAATAGTAAAGCTTAGTCATAAAAAAAACATAAAAAAACTAAAAGCTAAGAAAAGGTCCAGACATTTTCAGAAGTGTTTCAGGAACTAAAAACAACCCAACTTGCTGTGACAGAAATAAAAAGGAAACGATTCATGAGGTTTCAAAGTATCTTATGAACAAATATCTGAACAGTGTGGGAGGTACACTTGCATTGACCCTAACTGAGTCAATACTTTGCAGAAGTGTGTTTCATTGCAGTTACAGGAAGATGTCTTTTGGGGCATGTCTCTTCCAACTTTAGACATCAAGAGACAGACTATTTCCTAGTTCTTCTTTAGGAAAAAGCTTTGTCAAATTAGGTGGAGAGTAGTGGTGGACGACAGTTTTCAGGGATTGCCAAATTCTCGTGATTATCTTGAGGGCTGGACTTTGACAAGGAAATTCTGACACTTGTCTAATCTTCACTTGTAGCCTTTGCTGTACCTTTAGGGCTGTTGACCTGCTGGAAGGTGAACCTCATATGTTTTGCACACGTTGGTCTCATCAGACCAGAGCATCTTGTTCAACATGTGTTCTGTGACTTCCTTTCAACGGTGGATCTGTTTTTGTCACTTGTCTATGACAGGCAGATTTGTGGAGATCGTGACTAATACACACCCTGCACGTAGTTCTCCTATCTGAGCTGTGGATCTCTGAAGCTCCTCCCCTCATCATGGACCTCTTGGCTGCCTCTCTGATTAATGCATTCATTTGCTGGCACGTATGTGTTTTCAGGTGTGTCATACAGTATTTTCAAATCAAAAACCAAGAGTATTGTCCTTATGCAACCATAATGACATTTTGCTCCTTCTAAAGGCAATTAGGTGCACTGGGTTTTATGTGTGGGTTTTTAGAGTGAGGGGATCTAAATGCAAATGCAGGCTACACTTTTCAGATTTTTGCATACAAAGAGGTTTGAAAATCTTTTCTTCGACTTCACAAATGTATGCTACTTGGTGCTGATCTATTACATAAAACCTCACTGAAATGCACTGAAGTTTTTGGTTTTATTGTGACAAAATGTGAAAGTCTTTAAGGATTATGGAGATAGTTGCATTGCACATTGAAAATATGTGAAGTTACATTAAAACACAGTTTTGTAAAAGTATCTGAAGTGTGCTTTTGGTTTCTCTTAGCTCCTTAATCAGTTTTAAAGAGGTTTCACCACTTTCTTAGATTTTCTTAGTTGTGTTGGTGGTCCTTTCAATTTCTTTTAAGCCTTCTTTACATTTATCATGATTAATAGCTGGACAAGTCCAACACAGGGATCTAATTAAAGAAGAACAAAACATGACTTTGTGGCTGATGCTGAGCAAAGGACCTGACAGTAATTAATGAGGGCTATTTGTAATGGTAGACATGATAAAGCGAGTGGATGTGGGTGAGAGATTAGTCACAGGTGGTGAACTAATGTAAAGACAAGACACAGGTTACTGAGGACATCCAGGAAGCAAGAGAGGATCAAACTCAGAAACAGACTAGGTACAGAAAGTGGAGTATACAGGGGATGGACAATGCTAACAAACACAAACCAGAATATATTTAGAAAGATTTATGAAAATCCTTAAGATCTGAACAAAGCTTTCAAAAAGGATTAGAAAATGCTGCAAAAAGTCTTTATTCAGTATGTGAATTTATGCACAGAAATCTTTTCTGCTTCTCTTTTTCTGATAAACAGCAATCCCCTATACACTTATTTTCTGTTCATTTGCAGAACGTTGTCCTGTGTGTTCTGTTCACGCCTTATTGATTTTCTTAGTTATTTTTGTACAATTTCAGCATTTTCCCCACATTTAGCCAAAAAACAGTGAGCAATATGGAGAAATGTGTTCGTTTTACTCTATAAACCACAAAAATCTGAAGGCAGCATCATAAGCCACTAGCTGAAAATAAGAGCAGAACCGTCGTTCATGCTCTTTGTAAGGGTTCAAATAGAGGCTTTACAACTATCACTGCTGCAGCTAAAGTATTGAAACTTTTTTATCTATAATACTTATTTTTATTGTTGTTGCATTTTGATACACAGATTTAGGCAAACATATAGAATGAACATAATAAATTCAGTTTTCAAAAATCAAACACTAAACAGTTTCACTTTTCAACTGTTAGAGAATAATACAAGTACAGCAAGCCAATAATTGCTGGTAATCAGTCAGGCTTTCTGCTTAGGTACCCACTCTGCCATGCAACTGATCATTTCACAGTAGAAAGAAAAGCGAGGACAGTGGTCTCCTCTGCACCTTTCCTTGAGAAGGATCACAGTGATACGCTCCATCCAGCTGCTGTCTTGCATACTGCAGGACTGCAGGATTTTCCTGGAGAACTTTCTAAGAATTCATTATTAGTGCCGCATTGGTGCAGCAAGAATCCAGGGAAGATTCGGACCTGAATGACGTGTTATAAGCGTGTGCAAAAACGATAAAAAAGGTTGAGATAATACTGCTCATGAATTCTGCATGAGCTTTTTATGTGTTAACCTCACCATTAACCTAAAATATGCTTTCAGGTAAAAAAAACAAAAAAAAAACTGTGCAATCTCTCCATTATTTCCAACCAATTACCAAGTGTGTGCTAACAGCATGCCGGAGCAGACTCCATGGTCAGTGTGTCAGCTGGAAAAGTGGGTTATCTGTGGCTGCAGGCTGCCCCTGCTTTAAAGTGCTCATGAATTTGTTAATAGCCAATCAATCAGTCCATCCTCCAAGTTCCTTTCTCTGGATGGTCTTTGCTTAACCGACTCAGTTTCAAGTGGATACTGATTTTATGAAATCAATTTACATCTTCATTGAGATGTAAAATGAGTAAATAAATCATGTCTTGCTCCGATGTCAGCAGAACGTGAGCTAATGTTAAATTTCCTCCTGGATCCACAGTGAGAGAGGGAGTTTTAAACGCTGGTACCGTGAGGAATAGATGTGTTTAGTTGGACACCTAAGACACTCACCACAGATGATGTCTCCATGGCCACACATTCTTTCTTCAGCTATCACGTCAGGAGACTATCCTCTTTTAGGGGTGTGTCTAAGTTTAGAAAAAGATGAGGTAGCCATGATTCGGAGCACTTCTTCTTCGGGACGTTGCGTTGCTTTGTTGTAAGAGCCCCAGCGCTGAAACTTGTAATCATTTCTCTGCCGTATTAAGAATAAATGGTTAAACTAAACTTTGAAGTTGAGTTATCCTAAGAGGGTGTTTATAGTGGTAAGCTGCTCAGAGGAGTTAAACGGACCGGTGTAGAGCGACCACGTTCGAGTGCTCACCGGTGAACGAATGAACAAGACGAAGCTACACTTTGGCGGGAAACAATATGGAGAAGTCTAATATTTAAGCAGTATTAGATGACAAAACAATGTTTCAAACTTTAAATATGTCACAGGGCGCTGTTTGATCCATTGTTCAAAATGGAAAGAGTATGGCACAACTGCAAACCTACCACAACATGGCCATCCACCTGAAATGGCAGCACAGGCAGGGAGAACATTAAACAGAGAAGCAGCCAAGGGGACCGTGGCAACTCTGGAGTAGCTGCAGAGATCTACAACTCGGGTGGGAGAAGCTGTGGACAGGGTTTAGTCGTGCACTATAACCATCTGGCCTTTACTGAAAAGTAGCAAGAAGAAAGCTGTTGTGGACAGAAAGCCATTAAAGCCAGAAGGTCTCTTTCTATGTCCTCGTTAACCCCGTTTCCCTCTTCTCCTGTCAGATTGGCCTTAATTTGCGCATAATACCTTAAACGCAATGAAGCAAATCATCAAGGGCTGGGCCTCAAGGGGAGGATTAACAGTATAAAGCCTCCCTTCATAAAGCAAATAAGTTTGGCATAGCTACAGCAGCCAGAGCACCATTCTGCTCTCCATTAAGCTGGACATGACAAGGAAAAGAAGACGGACATTATACACCGCTGATTTAAAGACTATACCAGTAGAACCAATTCTGACTGGATATGCTTTTGCACTGGGGAGAAACGGAAATAGTTATGAGTAATGTGAAACTAAATGTGACAATCTGTGTAAATAAGCCTTTGTTTTGAGACATCCAGGATGTTTCTTAACGTCACATGTTTTTCTTTGAGAAAAATAACTTTAATGATGATGAGAGAGGTGATTCTTTTAAAAAGTCAAGACGTGTTTTTAAAGGCCTCGAGCAAACCAAAGGTTGAACAACCTAACCAATGCGGTACCGCGCGCGAGCTATTTTTAGAAACACAACGTCACGATGACGTCACATCACGTGGTACGCAGTAGGGCAAACTCCCAAACCGCCGCTGTTTTGCTGTGGAAGAGACGTGCGTTAGCCTAGGTTTTACTCGGTAAACGACTGCTTTTTCCAACATCTAAGACCATGGTTTATAAACATTGTTGCTATGGGACGTACAACAGCGACTCGAGGTACGCTGATCGGCCGCATATGAAGGATGTTTTCTTCATTACTTTCCCGAAACTCAAGAGTGCCAAGGAGAAATGTGTGCGTTGGGTACACTTGTGCGGACGGCCTACACAACATTTCAACCCGGAAAAAGTTACCAAATTCACCTACATATGTAGCAAGCATTTTGTCGGTGGAAAGGGTGATGATAGCATATAGGCTAGCATGTTAGCAGGCGCTAACCGGGATAGCTTACTCAAAAACAAACGCCCTGAATCTCTTAAGCGAAAGATTCTGAGATGTGAACAATCGTTTTGTAGCTACCTATTGGCAAGATATACAGATTCCTGGACGTTGATTGCAAACAAACAAAAAAGGCCGACGTGAACGGAGCACGGTGGAAATCATAACAAAGGCATGAACGCCGAGCAGGGAAAAAAACAAAGCTTACCGTTGAATCAACTCGGCCCGTCTTCCGGTTTTTTTGAGCCCTCGACACTCAAGCCACCGTTTCAGCTGAAGGTTGGTGTGTTCTTCCACAGTGCGACCAGTAAACCGTGCGCCTGGGACATCGTCTTTGGTAAGTTTAATGGCTGCAAAGTCGGTCATATCGCTGGTTCTGTTGCGCTTGTAATGGCTGGTTTGTATGTGCGTTCTACGACTGTTTGCCCTACCGGTGCGGCAAAAGGGGCGTTACTCTTAAGGCAGTGACGTCACGTGCGCGGTACCGCATTAGGGAATAGAGTGAGAGGAACTTAAAATGCAATAATATTCAGCCGAGTACTAAGTGGTACTTCCAGAAGGCAAGGAAGTCCTTAAATTAACATTGATTTTTGACAAACTTTGCATTACACCACTAATCCTCCTTTTTATCCTGCTTTGAAAGTGTTTTGTCTGCATCTTGGAGAACCTCCCACTGTCCTTCTGTGGATTTCAGCTCTGTGGAGGCCTCACCATCTGCTCCT